>CAEGAE010041432.1:0-44399 GCA_903067095.1 Girardinus metallicus
AATGAAATTCGATTGAACTAAGTTTATGTAAATTAAGCAGGTAGAATAAACAACATGTTCAGTGGAGCCTCTGAAATCACACTGATAAATTCAAACAGGGAGTTTGTATCTTGAAAATTTGCCTTTAGAATCACGTTTCAAGGAAAAATAACTATAAAATATTTTAAAAAACATAATGTTCACCAATATTATAAGTGTAATAATCAATGTGTTACATTATTTTTAGATACATAGAAAGAAATGGGGGATTTTCTGTTTCAAATGTAAGATATTGGATCGAAATCTTCATTTTTATATTTAATATTTGTGTAAATGTCTTGATGAAGTAAGAAACTAAGGTTTTTACTTTAGTTTTTGGAGGTTTCAGTCCCAAACTAAACAGCAGAAACAACATTCAACATTTGATAATTTTGTAGAGATGCGATTAAATAGATCCCATCACTTTTTGAATGGGTCTCAGATGAATGTGCGGTCAAAAAGGAAATCTTATCAAAAACATTCACCCATTCCTTAAGCCTGATTATGTTTCACCTGTTGATTAACGGAGCAGTGATCTGTTTAACGACTACTCAGTTATAATTTAATCACTTAGCTGTTGGGTTGGTTGGTTTTCAGACACAGTGTGCCACAAATGTTACATGTTCAGGTCATACTGTTGTTTTTAAAATGATTATTTCTTCAGTTTTTAAAGCTGTTGTTTTCTGGAGAAGCAGCATTCAGCTTCTATGCACCACAAATCTGGAACAAACCTCCAGAAAACTGCAAAACAGCCGAAACACTGAGTTTTTTTAAATCTAGACTAAAGCCTCTGCTGTTTAGAGTTGCTGTTGAAACCTAATCATGAAACATTAATCAATAATCTGATGTGCAAAATGTAATGCTGTTGACTGTGTGCTCTGACTGTATTTTTGTGTTTTTATGATGTACTTTGAAATGCTTTGTTGCTGAAAGCTATACAAATAAAATTTGATTGATCGATTGATTGATTCTGTTTACAATATGTTGTTACTTTTTTGTTTTTTCTTTTAATACCAGATGTTCTTTAAAGAGAGTCTCTCCCCAGTAGACACCTGACATTATTTTTAGCTTGTTTATGTCCAAACAGGATGTAGTATGAAGTGAGATTAATGTTTAAAAGTTAATCTGCGAGTTTTCCAGTGAAGATGGATAATTATTCCTTCATACGCTGAAACTACAACTTGCTGAGTTGCGGTTTGTCTGTTGAGTTTCAAAGGCCATGAAAGGTTTCCTTATTCTTCTTATTATTTCGCAGATATGACAGTAAGAATGAAATTCGATTGAACTAAGTTTATGTAAATTAAGCAGGTAGAATAAACAACATGTTCAGTGGAGCCTCTGAAATCACACTGATAAATTCAAACAGGGAGTTTGTATCTTGAAAATTTGCCTTTAGAATCACGTTTCAAGGAAAAATAACTATAAAATATTTTAAAAAACATAATGTTCACCAATATTATAAGTGTAATAATCAATGTGTTACATTATTTTTAGATACATAGAAAGAAATGGGGGATTTTCTGTTTCAAATGTAAGATATTGGATCGAAATCTTCATTTTTATATTTAATATTTGTGTAAATGTCTTGATGAAGTAAGAAACTAAGGTTTTTACTTTAGTTTTTGGAGGTTTCAGTCCCAAACTAAACAGCAGAAACAACATTCAACATTTTGCAAAAGCAACCTGTTCTTTTTTTATGATACTATTTGCAGTAGTTGCACTGTTTTTGAAAGAAGTAATTGATTTTTTTATTTTTGTTATTTTACTGCTTATGTGCTTCTCTCATTTCTCCTCTTTCAGACACTCATTTTTCTCATCACTAACATTGCATTTTATTCATTGCCTCCATCTTCTTCACACCTATTGGGTTTTATATTGCATGAATTCAATGGTCAGATGCATTTTAAATCAGATTATCACATAATGTCCTTACACACAAGCATTAACGCCTTTTATGGCCAGAAAATCTCACCAGTGAGCCGTTTTTCTGTCGTTACAGAAACAAATGACTCATTAAGCAGATAAAAGCTGCCGACTGACGGCTCACTTTTACTTCATTACGTTATCCTGCTTGCTGGAGCAGACTGACGAATCAATCCACTGATAATAAATAGTAGAAGAAGAGCTGCTATGAGGGATCAGCGACGTAAACACAAACCGGCCCGATGTGCGAGAGCCGCCGTGGATTAACTCCAGCGCAGATGTTACAGCTCACATCATCCTGATATAATTTAGATACACACACACACCAAACTCCACCATGTGTTCGCCCTCCAGAGGCAGCGTTACATCATCATGAGAGATAAAGCTGATGAAGAAAAAACGGCTTAAACTGACAGCAGAGAGTGTGTGTGTGTGTGTGCGTGTGTTGAGTGGACGTATTAGTAAATGATTAAGCTGTGAGTTTACATGTGCAGACTCTACAAACAGAAACGTGGTGAAATTTAACAGGAATTTTGCTGACAAGGCAAAAATAAGAAGCGCTCATTCTCGTCTTCGTATCTTTGAGGGGACCGGCCGTCGACCTGATGCACCCAAACCTCCACCTGACTGCGCCTGCAGACGCTTATCTCATATTCCTGCTTCGTGTTTTCATGTTTCATTTTCCTACAGAAACATAGCACACATGCAATGCCTCTCAGAAGTACCATTGCACCTTAAACTTTTCAATATTTTGTCATGTTACAACCACAGATTTGATTGTGCTTTACTGGGGATTTATGTGCATACTTGTAGTGGAAGGAAAACATGGATTTTAAATTGCTTACCTGTGAAAAACCTGAAAATTGTGGTTTGCATTTGCACGGAAGTTTTTAAGCGTCTCGTTTTCATTTTGCAACAAGACATGCAGACACAGGAAACACGGGAAAGAAAATGTCCGGATTAGATGAGACCAACGTTTAAAGCAGAACTGAAATTAAATCTTAAAATATTTATATTGGATGAATATTATTTAGTGAAACTCTTCCACAAAACATTCCAGGGACTCTGAACCTAAAACTTAAATAACTTGTTTTTAGCTTTTTATCATTAAATTCATGACGTTCACTGTGCCACTAAAGTAATGCTGAAGAATCAATAACAATGCCATCTGGTTGCTTATTATTGGAAATGAAAGAAGAAGCTTGTTTTTGTACACTTAAAAAAGAAAACAGGTGATCAATCTTAAAAAACTGAGTTCATTTGTTACAAACAATCAAATTAAGTTCAGGTAGCAAGTTCTGCTTGCAGGAGAGCGATTGACAGCGGTAAGACCCTCCTCCTGGCTCTGATTGGTTGTTTCTGACTGGTGTATTTCTGCAGTTAGTACTGGGAGCACTGGGAGAAGGCAAAAAATCTAGAGATTATCCATCTTATACTGTCACAATATAAAGATAATTTTAACAAATATGTAAAAAAAACTTTTTTAAAATAGAAATTACATAATGCAGCTTTAACAGGGATAGTTAGAGCTGATGAAATGAAGCTAAATAAAGTTATGCAAAGCTTCTGCAGACATATTGCATGAAATTATTATGTAACACACGGAAATTTTGGGTATAACTTGACAAAATATAAAATTGTAGAAGGCTTTCAAGAGGATTCACACTAGATTAGTCTAAAATCTAAACTAATCTAAACCTAAAAGGTTTCTTGTGTTATCAGAAACCTAAAAGGGCTCCCTATAATCTGAAGGTAAAATGTTTATCAGTACGACTTGCCAACAGATTTACTTGTCAGTTTAATACAAAGAGAATTGGAGATAGCCGCAATAGGTAAGAAAAAATGAGAATTACTCTGTAAAGAAATCTGCAAAATACAAAAAAAGCATGAATGAATTTGCCAGTCGGTGTACGTTGCTGAAATAATATCCTCATGGCTTTTTGTTTTGACGCGCACGTGAACAGCGCTGCTATCACTTCCCACTATCGGCTTTCTGGCATCGCAAGTACAACGTGTTTGCTGTTGTTCAGGATCAGTTTACTGAAATCGATGTAGCGAAACAAAAGCTACACAACAGCTGTTTGTGTGTTTAAAGATTAAGAACTGTTTGTGCAAATGGTGGAAAAAAAGGAAGCTTAGGCATCCAAATAACGTCAGTCTACATAATAATTTAAGGCTTCATGCAGATCAAATCCATAGTTTATACATAATCCTACAAACAGTTTAAGCTTACTGATGTTGTAGGATGTTACTCTGTATATTTTATTGTTAATTCAAAATTGATTGCTGGAAATAATGATGCATGCAAGTAATGAATTAGTTTATGTACTAAGACATTATTGCAATGCCGGAGGCAGTCCGGATGCTTTAATAATTTTTCCTCCTTGCCATTTTGTTGCTTAAACACAACCTGTTAGTTACTTATCCCTGAAAAGATAGAAACTAAAAATGAAACTCCACTGTTTGAGATACACTGCCTATAAAAAGTTTTCACCCCCCTTTCTATAGCTTTAACAAATTAATCATGATCAACAAAATGAGTCTTTACTCATTTGAAAACTGATTTCTGCAAAAACATTGACAATTAAATAAAAGTATTTAACATAAATTGCATAAATGTTCACCCCCTTTAAACATCTGGAGGTTTTTTTGTGTAAACAAATTTTTGACAATAAAATGCCAAGAAGGAAACATTTCAAAGGAAAGTGCAATAATGTCTTAGTATAAAAAAACAAATTCATTACATAAAATTTGTAAAAATAAAAATAAAAACTATAAACACACTGCAAAAACATAAACTGTTACATGACTGTATGCATTATGATTTCTACGAGGTCATAAAAAATACGTTGAATTAAAGAAAATATACAACTGCAGCATCAGTAAGCAGAAAAATCCATCCTGTTGGGAGCAGATAAATGTCACAGCTCATGTTGAAAACGGGTCGTTTATGAGCAGCTGGGAGAAAGCAGGCCCGCCCCTCTGTCAGAGATCCAGATGGCAGCTCGGAGGCAGCGTGTGGGCGTGGTGGTCGAGCTGCTGCCTGACCTGCCGCTAAGATCTATCTGCTTGGAAAAACGACTCACTGAACAAGCCGAGCAGCGCTGGGCTCCGTTCAACGGTGTCAGTCTGGATTAAAACTGGACACAGGCAGATGGAGAAGGTGGCCTCTTGGCTCCTCAGACCCACACGCCTTTGGCAACAATAAACAGCGACTTAAATGTGACCTACCAGGCTACCTCAAGCAGCATAACATGACTTAAGATAAGTCATGTTTATTATATTTTTTTTGCACAAAATTATTCTTAGATAATGAGATTTTAGTCTAATCAGTTCTTCCAATTTTGAATGACTGCAAACAGATGCCCAATTATACAACTGTGCATCTTTGAAAAGCAGTAGTAGAGCCTTCTGCACAAGCAACAAGAAAGTAGCAAGTTCCTTCGGAGTAGTAAATCAACAGTAAAACACTTTTCCAGTAGCCACTGTACAGCGCAGGTAGCAATAAAACCAGCTGCATGCACTGGAGCTCTGCTGGGGTTGCTAGGTGACAGGCGGAAGTCTGCTGGGGTTGCTAGGTGACAGGCGGAACTCTGCTGGGGTTGCTAGGAAACAGTGCCTGCATATTTTGGTATTGATCTGAAACCAAGTAAATACAGAGCCACTACTGCAGATACCGATATGTATTATTTTAAGTATATCATCAAACTTCTGACCTTTAGTTATTTTTGTGTTTTGTTTTTTCTTTGAATTATTTTGTGAAAACCGAGGTTCATTTATGTCTTCAAAATACTAACACATAACATATTTATAAACAGAACAATGTTTGCGAATTGGTTCTAAATAAACAAAGTGCAAAAAATTTAATAGGTTATTCTCATGTCAACAACTCACTCAACTAGTTCATCTATGTATGGTGAAAATGCATGACAACCCCGTGCACTTTATCCTAGGAAAAATGAACATGTATAAGTTGCTTCTGACTACAAGTTAGTAGTACAAGTCCCACTTTTTTCATAGCCAAACTATGAAAAAAGTGGGACTTAAGACAATAAAATACAGTAATTTTCTCATCAGTATATGTTTATGTACAGAGGACATGTTGGTGCAAACGCTTCCTTATGTGCCTTCAGTCTTTCTAAATACTCTAAATTAATCCGGCGATTATCAAATATATTTTGTTTTTAATATCAACCTCTTGGAAAAAAAACTCTCTTGAATCTTCAGAGTGACTCTCTTTCAACCGTGTCATGGAGTTCATTCATTCGCTGTTTCTGCTTGGCTAGTGTTTCTCCACCCTCATTCTCACCTGAGCCTCCATGACCTTTTTATTCCTTAAATTGTCACATGTTGATTCTTCGCTGATTAGATCCTGAGAACAAACTGTACCACACAACATTATTCTGCTTTTTGGGGGCCTTTTTGTTTTTCGGCTACACACATCTCTGATTTTTTTGAGTCCTTCTTTTATTCCACAGTAAATGTTCTTGTCTGTATTACCTGCGGTGCATTTTAAGACACTAGTTTTTACATTTTCACCAAGAAAGTTGAATAAAGTTAAGAGCCAAAGAACCAACCTGTGAAGCAGATCCAGGCCCGTCTTTT
This sequence comes from Girardinus metallicus, assembly GCA_903067095.1. Lineage (NCBI taxonomy): Eukaryota > Metazoa > Chordata > Actinopteri > Cyprinodontiformes > Poeciliidae > Girardinus > Girardinus metallicus. The sequence goes on from CAEGAE010041432.1 coordinate 6,547, forward strand.
CTTAAAATCTCATTCCTGGAGAGGGCGACAGGAAAACCGTTTCAGCAAAGGTTAAACCTCTGGATGTGAACAATAAACTCCCGTGCACTTTAGCCTAAAAACCTCAGGAAACCACAAGCAGTAAATGCATTCAAATGTACCTTTGCTCTAATCAGCTCAAGTGCCAAAGCATGTCATTAGACAAAAACATGGTTGTCATTCTCAGCAGGTAACTTATCAGTGAGATACCATCACCTGGTTAACAGGTTTGACAAACTGTGTACCAAAGAGTTGAGATTTGGGTTTACCCTTTATGAAGTGGGTCCATGTGGGTTTCTCCAGGTCTTTCACCAAAACATTCTTTAATCTGCAAAAAAAAAAAAAAAAATTAAATCATTTGGAACGTTTAATCAACAAATCTTTTCGATAATTTTGATGCTAACATGGAGCAAATGGTAAAAATGACTCTAAAACTGTTTCTAAGTCCTTTCTTCCGACCCATCATGTTTATTTTGATAAAACCTGACTTATGATTGTTTGAATGTATGTTAGTCATTGCTACTAAGACAAGATAAAAAAAAAGATAAACACGGTCTGCTGAATTACTCTCTTTGGTTCACAAATTCTGCTGTAAGTATGCCAGGCCAATGGGTGGCGCTGTAATACAGCCACAGAACAATACAAAAAAAAAAAAACACCAAAAGGCGCCAATGTTTGTTATGAGCAAGAGTGAGGCGCATGCAGGATAGAGAGACAAATGGAGCTATTTTTAAACCTCATTGTTTAAAAATAGACGCGGCTCGCATGGCAACATGGAGACATGAAACTGAAATCGAAATGTATTGGCTCTTTTACCCGGATTCAGAAAGATTGTTTCTGGTCAGCCTAAATGACAAAAAAAACTTTTGTGGACACACCTAAAATTCTCTCAGTATGGACGGGCCAAAAATAGTCCCTATTTACCAAGAAGAAGCAATGTGAAGAAGACAAATAAGAAAAAAATAAAACTACCGTTAACCATTTCTTACACTTTTAGGTTCAGTAAAGTTGATACGTCTCACAACAGCCAATATGTTACGGTGGTTTTAAATCAAAATAAACCTAACAGATATAAAGGCATGATTGTTGTACATGCTAAGCTAAAGAAGGAATAACATTAAAAATTAGTTAGTATGCATTAATAGCTAAGTACTGAAGTTTGTGCTTGTGTGAATTGATGTTGGGAAAACTCTCAGATGCTGTCAAATAAAAAATGCTGTGATATAGTACTACACTTTGATATATTAGCTAAGCATAATAAAACTTTGCTTATCTCTGCTCTGGAATGTCTTGGCTAATCCTGCTATAGGTTATGGCCTGTAAGCCTCTGAATGTTGCTAGCTAGGCTATCTAGGCTAACTCACTATCTAATCTTTATGAGTTATCTTGACTGTAAACTCAGCACGCTTTGTTGGGGATCTTGCCTATAGGGTGTCTTGTTATAAGCTGTCAACACTCACTTAGGCTATAAGCTAGCCAATACCAGCTTTTTGAAAGGTCCCAACTGTCTAGATTTCAAACTATCCTGCTTATCTAGGCCAGAGGCTAGCTCACCTATCTCTGCTACATGCCTATCATGTCTATTTTGGCTATGTAGGTTAAAGCTATCTGGGCTATATAAGCAATCATGTTGGGTTATTTTGGCTACCTACAGTATGTGCTATCTCTGGTATATAGTCTATAAGCTATGTTGGCTATCTAGGTTACTTTATACTATCATGGCTATTTTAGTTGTACACCATCTCTGCTATCTTTCCTGTTATGGCTATTTTTTTGCTAATTATGTTGCAAGCTAGCTTGCCTGTATGTAAAGTTAATCCAATACTATTGATACACTCAGCCATATTTGATAATTTATTTTAGTAAATCAATTCACTAAATGGCAGCTAGTTAGCTAGCTAGATTTTCTGATGTTTTTTGTGGCTGCAGAATCAAAACAAAGTAAAAAAATTATAAAGCTGCTGTTGAGCTTCTGTAGCTTTCCACTTAAAAAGCTGTCATTCTCAGAGAAAGCTGTTCACACCAGCTAACACAGATCATGTCTAACCTAGAACCTGTGGTGCTATCATGTGTCATCTGTACTGTTATGTAACTTATAGGCATGCAGGGAGAAAAAATAACTGTGATCTGATCGTCTCTTTATTTAGCTTCCTTGTGTATGAAGCTAAATAAATCAGTGAGTCAGTCAAACAGCATATCATGCAGTTCAATCGTGAATAATTTTGTCTTTGAACTATGCATGTAAATATGTTCGACGGTAAAAAGGCCATCGTGTTAGTGCCTACATGTGGTTCAGAGTCTTTTTATAGCAACCAATAACTGGCATGATGCTCAGAATTAGAAGATAGTTGACAAAGTGGTGGAACATGATTCAATTTTTAATAAAGTTAACTGCAGGTTTGTAACGAATGAATTGCATTTGAATTGAAAACCACAAACTGACAAAACAAACATTTTCCATTCAAAAGCCCTTTTTTGTGGCTTTGTTAGTCACTGTTGTTTGTGGATGTTGCTTGCACGGCAGATTTAAAGTCTTACCAGAAACATGCAAATACAAAGGTTCCGCTTGTTTTTGTTTTGTTTGTAGAAGCAAACAAAACAAAGAAATTTATTGATTAATCCATGTAATTAATTAACTGAAATCAACGTGTTCAAGTCACAGGCTTATGTTAAATAAAAAATTATGTAAGTTGAAGGATGTGCACACTAATGCAGCCATTTCGTTTTAATATTTTTTGGGAGAAAACCATAATTAATTCAAAGATAATACAAATTCCACTTATATGTTAGAAACACGACACAGAATAAACTTGAATCATTTCTCTTGTGATTCTCTTGAAGTGGATAATGGCTAATTGAGCACTTACCGCTCCCTAAATGTGAACTACTTTACTTAGGGGAAAAATTAACAATTAGTACTGTCTGCTGGATATTACATCCTGCTGTGTAGTGGTTGAAAAACCATTAAACAACTTCCTGTCATTTACCAGCTTGCCTGCAATAATGATTCTCACTAACAAGACCTGAAAATTATTTGTTCTGCAGAAAAAAGGATGGCAGGGTGAAAGTAAAATGCTTCTTCATTACTGAAGGTGCATTAGTGGAGAACATGACTTGCTCTTGAAACTGTTAAAACAGAACGAAATAATTTGAGCCTCATTAAACTGGCATTGATTTCACTGTGCAGTATCTTCCTATAAGCTCCAAACAGAGACGAGGCGTGACTCACCGCGTGGGCAGGCTGGTTGTCAGAGAGTTGCACCAGAGTCGGGCAGCGTTTGGACTTCCTGGAGGTCCAGTCGGCCCGGCCGCTCTGGCCGCCCTGCGACTCCACGCCGCTGGTCGGCTCCTCCCCGGCGCTCCCTAAACTGCTGCCGCTGCTCGACGGGATGTTCTCCTTGTTGGTGTCGGCTCTGGTGGATGCAGCTCTGCTCCCGGATGGAAAAAAAACAACCCAAAAGAATTACGACATTAGACATCTGCCTTCCATCTGACTCCTTCCTGTTCTTTTTAGCAGCTCGATGTCGGATGAAAAACAAACACCAAGGTCATCCTGGTGGCTTGCTTATACCCTCTCAAGCAGATAATTTGCTGTTTAGCTTTGTGATAATTCTATTTACAGTATATTTACTCTTAATGACACTTTCTGCTTCCCTTGGACGGAGACACTCCTCTAATCCACATGTCAGTGATCACTCAGACATCAACAAGGATTAGCTCCTTACTGGTGTGATTCCACTTGTTTTGACTGGATAAAGTCTCAGCTTGCCACACAGAGGAACATTTTATACTGTCCTTCTGCTGGTGAAAACAGACAAACTCTGAGGTCAGTTTTTGTTAACAAAAAATAGAGCTAAAGATTTTTACGGGACCTACTACGCAAAATTCACGTTTTGCACTTTTTTTTTTTTTCACTTTCATTTTGATCTCAACTGCTTCTAGTAATAATAATTAAAAAAATAGCCAGTTGTTTTTTGACAATAAGTCAAAGTCTTTTTGGTGTCTGGAAAAAGAGCCTTTTCAAAAACCTCTTGCTTGTTAAGTCACACTGCGCCGTTACCTAGCAACTCCACCCTGTCACCTAGTAACCCAAGTTGAGCTCTGACATGTTTCATCAACTGGTTTTATCGCTGTCTGCACTGTACAATGGCTACTGGAAAAGACAAGTGTTTTGTTGTTGACTTACCATCCAGAAACCACTTCTTGCATTCCTGTTGATTGTGCAGGAGGCTCTACTTTTGCTTTTCAGAGATGTACAGTTGTATAATTGTACATCAGTTTGCAACCTTTTGTGTAAGCGGCTTATTTGGATTTAAATTTACAGAGGCCCTAAACTATCTTTTTTTGAAATAAAGTCAAACTAAAATCTCATTATCTAAGAATGATTTTGTTCAAAGAATGTAATAAAATAGTCCATATACATATTCCAACCTGTTCAAGGAAGTATAAAAGTAATCATTAAGTACTAAATTAACCTTATTGGGAAACATTTCTTAAGTTTGGGAGTTTATCTTGTGATGCCTTTACTGTTTACTGGAGTTCACTTTTGTTTTGTACTAGTTTTAGATTTTTTTGAATGTTCTAATTCGAATAAGGGCAGGAATCTTAGATCTCCAAGAAATAAATAAAAATAGTTGCAATTAAAAGAGGCAGCTTGAAGGCATTGGCTTCAAATCCTGGCCTGGGGTCTCTCTGCATGGAGCTTGCATGTTCTCTAGATTGATTTTGCCAAAAAGAGACAAAAATATCCAATATGCCTTCAAGGTTTCGCTGTCATGTGGTTACATATTATATATATGAAATACCAAATTGTTTGGTTATCACATTGACAGAGTATTTATGAGTGGAGCTCTGTTTTACAGAACTTTCGGTGTTTTTTTTTACATGACGAATTCATGTCCCTTATATAATCTTACTGTGCTGTAATAGGGGGTGAATGAAATAATGAAACTGTTTTTTAGGGAGCAAATGTTGGATTTTTGATTTTAAAGAGACGAGTCAAGATCATGAATGTCCTGAAGGGGCCGATTGTGGTACGATGTATTAATAAAACTACCAATTAATTATCAGTCTGCTAGAATTTCAATTAGTACTTCTTAAAATTTAACACATTTTAGCATCTTTTCACACCGATGTAATTTGATCCTATACAAATGAAGATTTGATTTGACTGATATAATAATATTTAAGCATAAACATCTTAAAGTTTAATTTATTTGCCATCTTAGTATCTAGATACTAAGATGGCAAAAATTGTTATGGCTGTCCGGATTTGGCCCACGAGCCTTGAGTTTGACACCAGTGGTGTGCAGGCAACAAAAACATAGATTGGATATCATTTAAAAAAAAAAAATCAAAACTACTTATTTGAGTTTATTCATAGTTGCAGAAAATAAAATTTGTTTGATCTGTAAGAATGAAAACACTTTTCCACAGCACTGTACATAAAACACAGAAGCATATGTTACTAAAATGAAAGCTAATTTCATGCTGGAAGCATCAGAGTGGCAGATTGTACCGGTTCCTTTGTCTGAGGCCTTCCACCTGCTGCTCCCTCTGCTGTCGACGTCTCTGTCGCGCGGTTGGCGTTCCCGTCAGGCTCGAAGGTCGAGAGGTCAAGTCACAAGTCACCGAATGCTGATCTGCTACGTCAAAAAGGTGCTGCTCCACTGCTGAGCGGATGGTCTGATCCAGAAAACTCCTGGGAAGAAAGTGAGACGGTTAAAAGATCATTAAATTTACAGCAATGTGTTGCACGTTTTAATTGAATTTATGTGCGAAAGACGACTTACTTCACCGCATCTGGTCTGCAGCGGACAGGAGAGAGGTGGTTACTGAAAAGAAAACAAGTGGGGAGAGTTAATGCTGCAAAAACAAATGGTCACAACAGGTCAGTGAGCAACACTGGACCCCCTGGAGGCCCGAGTTCGAGCCCTGCGTGATCAAGAGTGTTAACTTCAGCTCGGCTTAAGGAGGTCCTGTGAGAGCAACCCGGCTGGTTTCTATACTCAGGAAAACAAAAACAACCCTGGCACAAGCTTCAGAAAATAGTGGCACAACACAAACATACATAAACGGCATTTATTCTGCTCAGAGGAAAATAAATAACACATTTAACCACATTCACATCCACCCTGAAGCGCTTGATGCATCCTGGCATTGAGGCGGGGTTACAATAGTTTTAGGCTTTTCTTTAAAGTTTAGTTGTATTTCGTTGTGATTTTTTGCTTGTCTAATTCATTTAGTGTTGATTAGTTTTTAGAGTGTGCTTGCTAGTTTTCATTAGTTATTATTACTTAAATATTGTTTAGTGGTTATTAGTTACAGCGGTAGTTTTTGTTTTTTCATACTTAATTTTTAGGTGCAGAATTAAAATTCACAAAGGTAAAACTATTGCATTGTGATTATCTATATACTGATTGGGTAATGAACACTCAGCAGAAGATCCATCCATCCATTTTCAAGAAATGTATTCAATTATTGTTGAACAACAGCTGACTCCAGCGTTTTCTCCCAGCTGTTGCTGTTGCCATTTTGCCGCCAGCAGGAGTATGGCGCTCCGTAATTTGACGTATAATAACAAATTATTTTACATCAGTTCAAAAGACTAAAAAATAGATTAAAAAAAACAAAAACGAAGGATATTATGTCTATAATTTCAGTATGTTTTAGTTTCGTAAACACACGATGTAGTTCCAGTTAGTAATAGTTTTTCCCCATTAATTACCGTTTTTATTTATTTCAGCTAACAAAATGTTTTCTCAATTTCTGTTTATTTCATTTTGGTATCGTTACCAAACAGTGACTCCGCTCTGCTACATTATTAGTTAAGTTAACTGCTAGAAGTGAGAAAATCCTTTAAAAATATCGATACTGATTATTGCGTCGACACTAGTGTAAAAAGATCAAACCTTCAGATTCAGATTCCCTCTTTAAATTTAATTTTATTTTCAACTCAATAAAACAATCTGGCTTTGATTTGCTGTCAAATTATAATTTTTTGTACTTTTTAAAATTTAGAATCAACACACACAAATTTGTTTTGTTTTTCAATTGTTTCAGTTGATCATCTAAATATATTATTAAAGTATTTTGTAGATTCATATAAACTTTATCTAAGTTCTGTCTTAAGTTTTAATAAAAATAATTTAAGGGAAAAACCACCAAAAAATAAGAAGTAAGAAGCTGGATGACGTACTTAAATAGTAACTATTGGCTTTGGTACTTGGTGATACCAAGTATTGTATTACTTGATATTGGATCAATAACAAAAATATTTTAAGAATTACAAACTCTGTAGAGTTTCTTTCCAACTTTCCAAAGTAGATAGAAAACTATTTTGAATTTTATCTGATCTCCACTAAACTCAAACATTAGAATTATGTTTATTGAATTTATTGTTAGATTTTTTTTTTTAGCTTTTATATGAAAATGTTAAATATTAAGCACATAAAATTCTTAGAAATGGTCCTTAACTTCTTCACTGCCTTAATGTCTGCCTGTCCTGAAGTGCATTTCCCTCAACATACAGAGATACGGACAAAAAGCCTCCATAAACAGCGGTGTTGACAGTGATAGCACGGCTTGGCAGGCGGCCGTGTCTGCAGCGCCGATAACAGAACAGATAGTAATGGAGACAGCGAACAATTGAAGGTTAGAAAGGTGAAGCTCTGCAAAATGACTTCTGGCATATTGAAATCTGTAATCAAAGACAGTGAAGAAGATGTAAAGAAACCCAGCGGTCTCATAACCAGATAAGAAACGTCTGAACTTCTGAGACTCTTATCTACGTGCAAATTTAAATGATAAAATACAGTCAATAAATGTCGGATTCAGATGTAAAAGTTAAAAGGTTTCTCCAGCGTTAGCGGATTTCACCGATTATGTCGCAACATTTTCAGGCCAACAACCTTAAAATAGCCGCGCCTCAAACTGTAGCAGGTTAAAACAACAGAAAGTGGTTTAATGGATCACCGGTGTTGACTCAAGCCTTGATGTTAACGCCAAGAGATCTGCCAGGCAGAAACGTTTCAGGACGTTTCAGGGATGTGCTCAGTCATCTGTAAAGCTGGAGGTAAATCTGACGTCCTCACACTACAAGAGGTCACGTTTTAAAAGTGACGAGACGGTTAATAATAAGATCTATTTAGAACAGGAGGCAACAGATGACAAGTGTTAAACCTTAGAGGACATTTGTAGCACCCAGACTAAGCTTGGTGCCCAGATTTAACTCCGACATTATGATCGTTTTTGGCATCTGAATAAACACATGAGTACTTCTGACTCATCAACCTGCTTATAACTGTAGTGTATACTCTCAAATGGAAACATAGTAATACATTCACAGTGGTACTATATAATGGAAGCTCTTTAAAAACACAAAATCTTAATAAGTTTTTTTAGTCTAATTTCTTGTGCAAATAAGACAAAACCAGCTTACAAGCAATTTTTCAGCAAAATATAGGAGCTTGTTTTAAGTCAATAATTCCTTAATATTGATGAAAAAGTACAAGTTATATTGGATTATTTCACTTACAGCAAGACGATTTTCACATTTTAACTAAAAATAATTCAGCTTCTATGCTCCACAACTCTGGAACAAACTTCCAGAAAACTGCAAAACAGCCGAAACACTGAGTTCCTTTAAATCAAGTCTAAAAACCCACCTGCTTAGAGATGTTTGGAACCATAATAACTGGAACACTGAACAACATTTTGATGAGCATTTATGATTTTAACGATAGCATTTGACAAAATGCAATCCTTGTCATCGGTTTTCACAATTGTTGACTTTATGGTGTGTTTATGATGTTTTTTTTTTAAAAAAAAATGTTTTTATGATGTAAAGACAGAACTTCACTGCAAAAACACAAAATCTCATCAAGTATTGTTGGTCCAGTTTCTAGTGAAAATATCTTAGTACGTTTGAAATAATTCAAAAATAACTTAGTAGCTTGTTTTGAGTCAATAATTCCTTGATATTGATGAAAAAGTATATTCCATTGGCAGATAATTTCACTTATAACAAGACATTTTCCCCATGATATAAGTGAAATAATCTGCCAATAGAACTAGAACTTTTTCATCAATATTAAGAAATAATTGACTCAAAACAAGCTACTATTTCTTACTGAAAAGTTACTTGTAAGTTAGTTTTGTTATTGATTCAATACCAAGTGTAATAAGATATTTGCACTAGAAACTAGACCAAAAATACTTGGTAAGGTTTTACAGGTTTTTGCAGTGTTTCAGCTGCCTTGTTCCTGAAATGTGCTAAATAAACGTGACTTATATTCTTAATTTGTAAATACCCTGATGCCAGAAACTGTGGTATATCTATAGTGGAGGTGAGAATCTCGTACTGGAATTGAATTTGAACAACTGTTCGTACTGTTCGTGCTTAACATGATAGCAGCCAGTAAATCTATGCTCTCTTTAAGTGTCTGCTTGTGTGGCAGCCAATCTGTTAATGACATTAAAAGCTGAGAGAGACTGCCAGTAAGTGTCTGACCAGTAATTAAATATCATGTTGTAGATATTCTTAAACAGCCCTCAGATTTATGCAGGACACCTGCTGGAGTTTTGGCAAAGCGACCGTGCCGACAGCACGGACAAACGTTTCCAGCTGACTTAGCTTTGAGCTAACAGAGTGGGAAAGTTTCCTGGTGAGTTAGAAACAGGCTGAGTCACAACCTGCAGGCAGGAGAGGGAGAGTCAGTGCAGCAGAAACGTCGCCAACAGGAAAGATGTGGCCCAAGTCACGGGCTCTCTTTACAGAAAGGTAAAATATGCACTAAGGTTCAGTTTACTACTAATCAGCTGTGACAAAATACTAGAGAAATATTTCTCCTTATTCCTTAAAATATAAATAAAACTGTGAGCAAGCAAAGCTTTAAATTCCTTTCCTTGTTTTCTTGAAATAAAATAAAATAAAATAATAGAATATATCAATAGAAAAATGACAAATTACTAAACATTGATTAAATAAATTTGACATTAAGATTAATAAAAAAAATTAAAATAGAAATAATGTAAAATCTTAATAATAATCATAATAAAAAATATATTGATACAACAATGAAAAATTAATCAACCATGAATTTTCTTAAAGTCCCTTACAAAAATATTCATACATCTTAAAAATATTAAACAGAATTATAAAATTAGTATTAAGAAAAATAATAACATACCTTTTATTATCACATAGTGATAACAAAAGGTAAATAGATCATATATAGATCAAATTAATATTGGAATTGATTAAATAATTTTAAATATTTGATAAGAACATAATAATAAAAATAGTGATGATTTAATCAGTATAAATAAAGTAAAACTAGTAATATCAGCATCAGTACAATGAAAGTGTAGCTAAATATGCAACAATGCATTTTGACTGAGCATCAGCATTTGACCTGATCATTGCATTATCACCAAACGACCATTTGAATTTGATCTTTTCTGATATAAAGCAAAAGAAAATATAGAAAATATAGGTATCTTATTTGTTATTGAGAAGTTAAAACCAGTTAAACTCAACAAAAAGTTAAAAATTCTGACATGAAGTACTATTTTATTAACTTAATTTATCAAAAATATTTAAGTACCACGATAAATACAGTGACGTGAAACAGTAAATGTAACAACAGTTTGATAGTAATACAGTGGAATTGCTGAGTAAAGTAACCTGGAGCTAAAATGACGTTTGACTTTTTAGTCTGAAAACACAAATTTCCAACCTAATTATAAACTAAAAACGTTCTGAATGGTCGTCTCAGTTTAATTGTGTCTGAGAGATTAGCTGTGACTGTAATTCGTCCACGTCTGGGACTTTAATTATCAGGTTGTGCTATTCCTGCAGAGTTAAAAAAAGTTGACAATGCAGCCCTTTGTTAAAAGAGACCTTAGAGATTGCCTCATTTATTTGCTCAACTTCAGACCCTCTAACTAACTGGATTACTTTGCAAACAAAAGTACGAGCGAAACAACATATTAGCTGCTCTGTTGTTGTTTGTAAAAGTTACTCGCCTTTATGTCATTAAGACTCCAGCTTCCAGCTGAAACCAGTTAAGTCTCCCAGCAGCGTTTACCAGAACACATCCGCTCAGGTAATCTGGTGTTACGCCACAGCCAGGTATGAGTTAGATAAACAACAACAGCAACAAAAAAAATGTTGATCTACGATTCAAACTGTCGGGGTCAGAGGTTAAGCCTCAACTGGAATGTTTTCCACCTGAACCTTAAAATAAACCTTTTGTTTGTTTTGTATTAAATTGTACAAAGATATACACATTATATTTTTTTATTAGAGCTTTATTTCACTTAGGGAAATCAATAAATAAATTAATGGAGTATATAAGCTGTTTAGTTTGTTATTATTGGTTTATTTAGAACAGGGACAATATGCAAACATCGTTAATAAAAATGCTTTGCATTAGATTTAGCCTAAGTTATTTTCATCTGTTAATAAAACACTCTAATATCACAAAACATAGATTGAAAATCTCCATATAAAATCACTGTACAGACTCATGAAACTATAACAATATAAACTTTACCAAATGCCAAACCTCTGCTCTGTAATTACTAATGCTGAGATTAGAAATTATTTTTGTTTAGTTTTTTTAAAACCCCCACTGATCAAATCTCCTCAAGTTGGATTCTTTAATATTTTCTGTGAAATATTACGACAGGTATATTATTATTATTATTTTATTATATTATTGTATATTTTTTATTATGACTATTTTACTTGGGGAAATCAATTAATTCATTTTAAAAAACTGTTTAAAAGCTTTTTTTGTATTTTTGGTTTGTTTGTCTCTCTGCCTTTACTGACATTTTCTCCTCAATTCAAAAGTTGGACTCTTCAGTATTTCTTTGTGAAATATCAAGTAAATGATTTCAATTCAAAGAGGAAAATAAAGCATCTCAACTTCATTGATATTTTAGGAGGTGCTGTGTCTAAACATGTGGTAGTTGTGCTGTCAGAACCAGAACCGAACAGAACTGCACTGGTTTCTCATTTCCTCATACTTCCATGGTTTCTGATGATGAAACTCGGAGGCAGCTACTTCCAAACCAACACGCTGCTCAGTTTAAACACACAGACGGGAGGCCTTACCTCATGAAGAACGGGGATGCTGGCCTCTCTTCATCCTGTGAGCTGAAATGTGATAAAAAAGAGACACATTTAATTTACTTGGCAGCAGAACGATTTTATACAGAGAAATGGCGTAAACCTCGGAGTACACTGAGGCTTAAAATAGGCAGATGGAGCTGCCTTTTGTCTGCAGAATAATAGCGGTGCAGAGCTACAGATCGCTGCCTTCGTGGAACCTGTTTCTATAATAAACCAGCAGAGAAAGTGTTGCTTCTCCAAAATACAGGCTGTATTATTCCAGAACTTACATCAAGCCGTGCAAAATCCAAATACGGTTTATTTATAAAGCATTTAAAAAACATGATTAACTGACGTGCTGTGCAGCCTGAAAACAAATCAAACCAAAACACAAAATATTAAGATGTTAAAGTTAAAGCAGAATTAAACATACTACAAAGTCTGTGGTCACATAAAAACAGGAGTAAAAATAAATAAATTTATACCGTGTCAAACGTCAGTGGAAAGGCCTGATTATCAGTTAAAAGCATTCTGGAAAAAACTGAAGGCGGTGAAGAAAGCCCGGACAGATCCCAGCACGAAATGTGTTGCATTAATCTAGTCGAGTTGTGACGAAACCATGGATTATCAATTCAGGTCATGTTTTGACAAGACTGGTTTTGGTTTAGCAACCTGGTGGAACTGGAATAAACTTTTCTGCAAAACTCTGCTGCCCTGTTTGTTGAACTTGAAACCTGATTCCAGGTTTACACCAACATTTGTAACCAGTCGCTAAACGTGTGTTTCCAGCTCTCCCAGGTTTGGAGGGGGACTGTGTGAATTTAATCCCCTCTGTTTTCTTCTTACTGAAGCTTAGAAAATTCATGGTCATGCTTTAATGTTGTCAGTGGTGGACAGCTAATCAGGTAACATAATAGCAGAGCTTTAGCATTTTCGCTAACTTTGAAAATGTTCAGCACACTCAGCTTCCTCTAATTAATGTTTCCAGAGGAATTGGAAAGCGATTATTTACCTGCCTGTTTTGTAAACTTTCAATTGAACGTCTGCGTCTTCTTCAAGTAGTTAGACTTTTATGTTCACGCTCTTATTTTGAAATGGGTTCACACAGCAGTTCTATTTCCTGTCCTCACATTCTCCACCCAAGTTGTACCCTGAGTAAACAATTTAAAATCTGCTGATGTCCTGCTGCTTTCCCGTGGTCAGTTAGTCAAATTCAGCAGCACAGTTAGCAAAACTCAACAACTATAAAATTAAAACCATGAATCACTTCCTAAAGCGCAACATGTGTAATGACTAATTTGAGTCTGTTGAAGGTTATATGCTATTTTCTAAAACTTGCTATTTCATTGACACATGGTGGTGGCTGAATTTAGTGCTTTAGCATTAGCTCTAGCATTAGCTTCGTCTAGTGGAACTCATGTGCTGCTAAACTCATCTGTGTTTACCGTAAAGACGTCGCCTTTATGGTATCTTTATTTTGTTCCTATTTCCTGAGTTTGGCACAAAATTAGACATTAACAACACAAATCAGTATATAATTTTGATGAAAAGTATATATTCAGCAAATATTGGTTGGCACTAAGAGAATTTTGAAAAATTATTAGGAGTGCAACGACTTTTATTTATTATCAACTCTTCAAGTTTCTCCAATTTTAGAACAGATTAAAATTAAAAATTCAGGTGCAAAAGCAACAACAGATATAAAGCTCACACAAAAAGTTTTTAAAATGTTCAAAACTATATATAAAAAATTAACATATCTTCTTATATTTTATGAGAAGGTGCGCCAATTACTTAAAAAAACTAAGGAGAAGCAAATTGTATGGAAATGAGATTGATAAAGACTTGTGTCAACAGCACATGATGACATTATGCAACAGTGAGAGGAACTTGATGTTGGCGCTAAATGTTGAAGTTGCTTAACATTCTCAAAAATCCTGGCACTCACACTGAAAATTTCATAACACCCGGCTGCTGTTAGGTCAGAGGGAGCGTCTTTAAATTTATGTTATATATTAAAAATTAAAAAAATAGAAGGATCCCAGTCAGGCTGATTTAGGCCTGTTTGAGTAAAGAATTACTCAGAATAAAAGAAAAAACAGTGATCAGTGATCCTTTTTCCACTTTACCGTGTTTCAGTAAGTTGTAAAGTTTTTTAGCTCAAAAGGTGGCATATAAATAAGTTTGACATAGATCGGGATAAATCAGATCTGAAGAATGAAAAAATGCAAAGAGGGAATGAGGATGGATGGAAAATCTGATGCCCTGCACAATCTTGACTTTCATATTTCTGTTAGTAAACAGCAATCTTTGCATTAAATGTACAACTAACTGTAATTTTGTCCTTTGTGGTTGTGTTTAAGAGAGATCTGGTCGTAAGGATGGGTCTTATTTATCTTTGGAAGTCAGAATTTCTTAGTTTCAAGTCAAAAGAATGGTTTCACTCGTAAAGTCCAAGTTGTGGACTTGGAGAGCGAGACCGGAGACTCCTTCATGGTGGCTCCATGCGTACAAAGTTGTGCGCTTAAGTCATCAGTTCCATGCAAACAGTTGGAACAACAAACTTTGTTCCAACTCGGTTAAATAACCTCCACCTTTTCTGGCTGATTTCACCACACATGTGCACAAAAAAAAATCTCAATTGCCGTGTTTCAATTACCGTAAATAATTTAAATTAAATCACGTCAATAAATTTGTTCACTCGATAAGTCATTAAGTCATACATGGCTGTAAACAGTTTTGTGAGATTATATTCATATTTCCGCTACGGCAGCAACGTAGAACGACATCAGCCAGTAGTAAAATCTGGCTGTTGATCATGTGATGCAAAAAAAATAAAAATGTTTCCATTGCAGTTTTGTGAAATACATCTATTACGATACGGCCAAATACCACTTCATTCTGGCGCAAATTTTATTTTATTTTTATCGAAACTGAATTTTTTCTAAATTCCCATTAAGCAACTTTATTTTTGTAATTTTTATTTGATCAATTCTTTGATTAATAGAAACTCAGGGAGTGTGTTTGAGGTGTGGCCTTGAAATGCATCAACAGGAGAGTCTCTAATTAACTAAATTATTGTGATTTACCCTATCACACGCTTAAAAACTATGACGTCATCGTCTGGGTTTGGCCAAATTGTTTAATAGGCATGGAAATCTTACAGCATGTAAATTATGTCTGTCATGATTGTGACTTTTAACAGGTGGAAATAATGTTGTTAAACCTGCCTGACCTAAAACTGGCAAACTTTGCTCTGATTTGATGTCAGACAGTGAGAAAGAGAGAAAACAGAAAAATAGCTTGTTATTGAGAGCCATAGATGGATGTTTTGGCCCTGCAGTGTGTTTTTCTACACGCTGTACCTCCAGGAGGCTTACGGGAAGAGGCAGGTACGCCGAGGGAACCACCAGCACCTCAACAAGCTCAAAACAGAGGAATTAGGTTTCAAGTCAGGTGCAGATTGAAATGGGCCGGATTTCAGTCAGCCTCCGAAAGGTTTCCCCTTGAAACGACACAACGTACAGAACATGTGCATGTTTTCCTCCGCTGCTGCCGCTTTGGAGCTCAGCAGTTCAGCTCCTTCCACATTTCTCCGAGCTTCAGTGCCCTCTGCCCTCCATACACATACCCACGTTATTAACCGGGGTTACACAGGCTGGCAAGCTCATTACAATAATGCGGGCTGTCACTGTGCTGCCATGAATTGCAAAAGCGGAAATCCTGCTTACCCACTACCTCTGAAGGGATAAGGAGAAGCTTTGGGAGGCATGCTCGGAAAAGGACCGATCCCTGCAGGAAGGCGAAAAAAAAAAAAAAAAAAAAAACAGACCAAGAAGCTGGTCAACAGGGTCAAGCTTCCAGTTTTTCAACATTCTCTAAAGTGTTGGAAGTTATCGTAAACCTAAACCACTCCCAAATTCCTCTGCTTGACTTTCTTCTGGTCATTAAAGTTCTGTAGGGTTTTTTTTCCTAAAGGTTTTTGTTGTACTTTGGTTGATTTTTTTTAGCCCAGTTCTTGTACTGGACCAGCACATTGAGAAGAACTTAAAGGGGCTGTATTATCTGCTTTCCAGCCACTTGATTGTGTTTTATAGCACAATCAAGTATCTGTGTAACCTTCAGTTTTTATAAAAATTCTGTATATATCAAACATAACAAACACGAGTTAAAAACAAATTAATTTAGCGCCTTGAAATTGGGCCTCTGTCTCTTTAAGAAGCTCCGGGTCTTTCTGAAACCCCTCCTTCAGAAAGTCATCATCACGTCGCTCCTCTATTAAACCCTTTAAAAATATTTTTACCAGTGTAAAACTGAGAAGTAGCTGGCATAACGAGCTCAGCTGAAGCTCAGTTCCACCAGGTGTTTGCTAATTGCTGCTGGCTAGTCTGGAGGAGCTCAGTGGGGGAAGCTTGAAAGCTTAGACACTGCAGCTCAATGGAAATCAAAGGTGATCCATTTAAAATTAGTTTAGAATTTTCTAACATGCACAATTGTGGTCAACGCAATAATTTGACTCCTGTGAATGCCGCTGTCCAAGGTGAGCATATTTCTGATCGTCAGTACCAGGAAAATGTACAACTCAACTTTTTTTTGCTCTGCTGCTGCCTTAAATCAAGTCAGGTTTATTTGTATGGCACATCTCAGCAACAAGGCAGTTCAAAGTGCTTCATATTATGAAAAAAAAAAAAAGAGTCACCAGTTGTCAAGCGATAAGCATCGCATTTTGCCATTGGAATCACACCACAAAAACATCATTTAGTCACTTAGAAAACTGAAATAAAGTTATAATTTTTGCTCTTTGTAACGCACTTCTATCCAAGCTGTCTTTTATCAATGTTTTCAATAAATATAGCTAATAAAGCCTTTGTAAAATCTCCTACATTTTTAGTCGACGTCAAACTGACTTTTATCATGTCGCCCTTGACTTTAAAAAGCCGTGCAGCTTCCAATGAAGGAGGGCGCCTGTTGGACACGAAAGAGTTTCAGACGAGTTCAACTTGTTGATAAGTAATCAGACTGATTGGTTTATGGATTTTAAGGTCAATTAAAGTACCTGATATTTGCAACAGTATTGTTCAAGACTTTATCATAGTGCAGTGGATCCCATTAACTGAACGACCTTCAGTTACTTGAATTCAAAGCATTTAGAAATCACCAGAAACTTCTATTCACAAGAGATTGAAGGTTTTAGAAAAAGAGATTCACAAAATAACTAGCGGTCTCATTATCTCTGATAATAAGTGACTTTAACATCCAAAGCCACTGGAAACCACCGCAGTACATGGCTTTGATACTTGCAGGGAAGCCGGTTTTATCCAGTCAGCAGGCTGTTGCTGTAAATACTGCTTTTGTCGTCCGACGCCGAGGCTTCCTGACTAATGGCCAACAATGCAGTAATATCAACAGGGTACCTGCATTCACAGCTCGCTCCCAGCAATCTCTAAAGGGATTCTGAGAAATCCACTGGTTACATCACAAGATTCAGCGAAGCACAGCGACTCCACACAAACGCCTCTATGCATCTCCTTATGAGAAACTCTGCAGCTCTACAGGTGAAACAAGATCTCTTTACATAGTAAGGCTTCTGCAGCCTGTTTGCTGGATAAGGAATGAATGGAACTTTTTTGGTACAATTCTGGAGAAAAGTTTACATACGCCAACCATTTTGTTCACAACAAAACTCTTCGATGAGTTTAAATTTACACCGCTGGGACCAAATGTCTGTATACATTCAGCTATATCTTGGATGAAATCTTTAATAAATGCCTGGTGACACCTACTTGGTGATTATGGCTGACTACAGCAGGTAGATCTGGTCTTCTGGTTTAATCTAATGGTGAAAACAATCAGAAATTCTGTGACGTTGTGAGAAGGAGAAGTCTTTCTAAAGCAGCTGCAGGTTCAGAAATCATCAGTTCCAGTTATTCTAATGCCTAGTTCACACAGCGAAACGTCTATACTGACCTTTGTCCAAAATTTCTACTTCCGACAGTCTTAAGACATAGTCCACCATGCGTGGTGTGTTAAGAGTGATCTTGTCCCCCAATTCAATTTTGCACTCACACATGAAAATGGCTGCAATCAGGTGCACAATTATACCATCATACATCTTTGAAAAGCAGAAGCGGAGCCTCCTATACAACCAACAATGATGCAAAAGGTAATTTCTGAGTAGTAAGTCAAAAATAAAGCACTTGTTTTTTCCAGCAGCCATTGTACAGAGCTTAATTGTGCTTGAACTCTGTTTGGATTGCTAGATAGCAGGTGGAACTCTACTGGGGTTGCTAGGTAACGGGCTGGGGTTCGCTGGGGTTGCTAGGTGAGGGACAGTACCTGCTTATTGTCCAGACACCAAAAAACACAAACTAGATTGTAGGCATTATTTTGAATCTGCATATTAGATAAAATCCCAAATAAATTCCAACTTGTGCATCTGATCCTTATTTTCAAAAATTGTTGAAGTTTTGTTTTGCATAACCATGCAACCCTGGAAAAAGAACAACTAAAATAAATCAATAAGAGCCCAAAATTAACATAACTGCAATGCATATTGCATATTGGGCTGGAAACTTCTGAGAAGAACTGGTTATTGGTGGCCATTATGTTCATTTTCTAACAAAAAAGATGCTTTACAGGAAAATCCCACGGTTAACTTGACTTCCACAGAGCGAGTTAAACCTGATCCAAAAGGCCGGAGCGGATCAGGATGGGGGAGTTCCTGGAATGTAGGGAACCTGTGTCAAATCTAACACAACAACAAAACTGATAAAATAAGAACAAAACCCTGTAAACACTGAATTACGCTTTGAATATCATGTAAAATTGATAAAACTTCTGAAAGTAAAATAAAACTGACAAAAAACCTTGCATACCTGCTGTTTGCGCTGCGTCTGACACTTAGCTATGAAAAGTAAGACCAAGCTGTTATGTGGCGATGAGAGCAGCTACATGTATGAAAGGATTTCCACTGGTGGAAAATCATCAGGTGCATTTCAAAACCGCAGCTGCATGAAGCCGATTTTAATGCAGATTTATGGAAGCCTTACTTCTTAATGGAGTCAAACAAAAATCTCAGAGCCAAAAACAGCCACTAAGGATTAGAATTAAAAGCTTTTTCTGTATAAACATGTTTTTCTTCCTCTCCTTATATTGTTTCACTGCTGTAGCGTTTTGGTTGGGGTTGCTGACGCACATCTCTGAGACGCTCCCGTCATCCCAGTTGGGGATCGGCGACCCAATCCGACTTGGCAGCCAAAGTTTTAGCCTGTGAGGGAAGCCGCCTGAAGACTTACTGGCCTTCTGACACGGTGAAGATAACTTGGAAGTATCAGATTTGCTCCATCCATGTGCAGCGTGAAAGGCAGGCATTGTACCAAATCTCTGCCAGATATTAAAACCTGATATGTTTTCCAACTCAACTTGTCTGATGACACAGAAGGAAAACTGGTAGGTACTGAAAATCATTGTACAGTGTTAATGAAATTGCACTCCAGGAATTTGCAATGCAATTAAAAATTTGTTTATAGATTACTTTTTACAACTTTGTAAACATGGAACCTTTCTGCAGAGCGTTAATGGATCCAGTGCTGACACGGCTCTAATCTCTGATCTACGTTCTTCTAAAAGTCGCTCATGTTTCCTGCAGAGACCAAAACTGCAACTGATCATAATTTAAATGTTTCAGCAAACGTCTTTGTGTCTCTCTCGCTTTTGAGTTTTTCTCTTGCTGTTTGCTTTTATTTTGTCTCCCGTTTTCTTTATTGACAGACGCAGAGGCTAGTCCTCCCTGAGTCGGGTTGAACACTGCAAGAACACAAAATCTTATCAAATAATTTTGGTCTCAAATATCTTAGTACACTTGAAATAAGACATAACTAACTTATAGGCAACTTTTCAGCAAGGACTAGAAGCTTGTTTTAGCATGTTATTAATGCCAATGCAACTAGTACTTATTCATAAATATTAAGGAATTATTGACTTAAAAAGAGTTTTTAACTTTTAAGATAGTTTAATTTTATTTTAAGTGTAACTGCATTAGAAACTAGACCAAAAACACTTGGTAAGATTTTGTGTTTTTGCAGTGTAATCCCAGTTTAGATGGAACCAGTCTTACCATATGTTTTACCAGTGTCATAATTTTTCCCTCATCAGACAATTACCATTTTTAAACTATGTGTTGCAGAAATTTTTTAAACTATTTTTAAGTTACTAGAATTTCTGTGAAACAAAATAAGCATATTTGAACTATTTTAACCTTTCTTTAAAAACATGTTTGCACATAATTAGTCTTGTTTATATCTCCTCTAAATTTTAGATATTCATATTTTAATGAGCTTTTGACAAAATTAATTTGTGCCCACAAGTTTGGCAAATAAATTCTGATTTTGAAGAATTTTAATGTTTCCTGTAAAATGGTATAAAATCCTTAAACTGAAGTGAACTCCATCTTTTTTAATTATACTCAATACTTGAATGCCGGAAGTCATTTTTGAAAACAACTACCTTTTTCCAGGCATGTAAAGAAATCTCGGACGTTCTTGAAGAAATAATTATTATTATGCAAAATTCAATGTTATCCATCTGTTTGCAGCCATTTTGGAAGCGAGTTGGGGGACAGCAGCAGCTTACTTGGATTTACTAGACTAAAAAGTCATTATCTAAGAATGATTTTGAGCAAAAGATGAAATGAACATGTTTTGTATAGGCCATAGACCTGCCCTATCCCAACCTGTTCAAGGAAGCAGAATAGGTCACCTTTTAGCCACATTTTCTCTGGGATTTTTAGGCGTAGGTTTACATCAGAATAAGATCAGTTTGCCCTGTAGAAAACTGAGGTGATCATCCTTGGACTTAAAGAGGAACAGTATGGAGTCAGCTTCAGTTACTACAGATAGAAACTAGAGATCAGGCCTGAAATCTGGGTGTAGTGATGAACACTGACCTGAACCTTCAGAGCTACACAGAGACAGTTACAAAGTCGGCCTTCTATCACCTGAGGAACATTTCCAAGATTAAAGAACTAATGTCTAATAATCTGGAGAAACTCATCCATCTGCTTATTTTTAGTTGCATTGTTTACAGCAACATTATCTTCACAGGTCTGCCTAAAAAATCAGATCCAAAACGCTGGTGTTGGTGTTTTCACTGAAACCAGGAGGACAGAGAACATCACCCCAGTGCCTACACAGATAATACACTTTAAAATACTGGAGTTAGTTTATAAATCACTGAACGGCTTAAAGATCTGCTGTTGTCATAGCAACCTTTCAGACCTCTCAGGTCTTCTGGTTACTGGTCTGCTCTGCATCCCCAGAACCAGAACCAAACATGGAGAAGCATCATTCAGCTTCTATGCACCACAGATCTTCAACAAACTTACAGAAAACTGCAAAATAGCTGAAACACTGAGTCCCTTTAAATCAAGACTGAAAACACTCCTGGTTAGAGTTGCTTTTGAAACATCGTAAGTGAAACATTAATCAACATTTTGATTTGTAACGACGGAATTTGCCAATCATTGACTTTGTCATTTTTTATGATATAAAGCACTTTGAACTGCCTTGTTACTGAAATGCACAATACAAATAAACTTGATTGATTGATTGATTGATAGTAGCAGTGCAGATGTACTGCTGAGCCACCTTGTTGTGCTCTGCCAGCAGTGAGGAGCCCAACAACAGGCGCAGCTGCAGCGCTGCTATTCCAGGACTGGGGAAACTGGAAACCACTCGGTTCTGGTTTCAACTTCCTATAAAAGGCCCTTTCGCTTGCCGAATGCACGCCGACACCAGGTTCAGGATACGGCTCCATAATTGCTGTCAGACATTTGAGATTCTTCACCCTTACCCTCGGCTGACGGGGCGGTCACAACCCATTTACCAGAGATGGATCCGATTCAAGAGAGATGCTCTGCTGAAGCAAACACAGAAATGGTGCAACTTGCTGCCCGAATTTCACAGAAGCTCTGATGTTCATGAGAAGGTGTGGAATTTTTTTTTTTTGTCCGGTAAGTTTCCCAGCAGGAGGCGACTTTCTGCTGGAGTAAGAGGATAAACGTTTTGGTACCGACGAGTCGAGAACGGAGGAAGAGACGTTTGTTTCTGTGGGCTAAAACGCAGATTTATGCAGGATGTACAGATGCTCACCTGAATAAATATTTCAGACTTTCTCCTACATGTTAAAAGGCGTGCAGAAAAAAAAAAGTTCAAAATGCTGAAACAAAATTTATTTTAAAATAAAATTAAGTTGTACGTCTTTGTCTTTCCTACTTGTGGGCATACTGCGTATCACATTGCACATCAACTTGTTTTGGCCATCGAATATATTTTAAATTCCTCTTTGATATTCTTTTATTTAAGAAAAACACTACAGGTAGCTAAGCTAACATTAGCCTCCTAACTAATACTGGTATTTATTTATTTTTCTTAATTTGGTTAGCTTGATATTCTCATTTTTCCCCTTTTTATGTTTTTATTCACCAATTAGTGCATATAACACAAATACTACAAACTACCAATACTTATTTTTGTTTAAATATAAACAGTTGGAGTTTGATGAAATCTTATAGAATTGTTTAAAATAAATGTTTTATTTCTTTACACTTTAATTTTCTCTTGTTAATCACATAATTTAAACAGAATCTCTAGATTGTTTGAACAGAAAAGTTGGGTTTCTGAAAGGAAAAATCCACAGATATTTGCATCTATTTCTGTTTTTTCTCTTAAATATATCCAAAATTTACAATGCATGTGTGCAAAAAAGCTGCCATTTCTTCCACTTTTTTTTTTTAAATCATTGTTTTCAGTGTTTTTTCATTGTTTTAACATGTATAAAGATCTAAAAATGTGAAACAGTCCCTGAATATCTGTAAATCCCACTCGCTGACCTGCTGAGACCCTCCGTGCTGCTAGAGAGGCTGAAGTCGACATGTGGCGAAGCGGTTCTGGAAGAGTCCGGTACTGGCAGAGGCGACGTGTCCGTCAGCTCCGGGCTTGGACTCCTCAGCTCTGAGGTCAAAGGTAAAACTATCGGTATGGAGAAGGACCTTGTGCTCGGCGACCCTTGCGGATGTCTTTGCTGACAAACGACCTGAGGCATGCCGTCGTTCCTCCCCTTTCGAACCTGATTGACACACAGAAAAGTTACATTTTTCATGCATTGCAAGGTACATTTCACAAAAAACCCCCACTGAATTTCTTGATATTTGCATAGAACATTTGCACCTGAGAAGCTCCAGAGAAGAGTGTTAGAAAAAGAGGAGAGAAGAGCAGAAAATCTCAAAGGTTAGTCAGGTTTCTGTCTTACCGTTCTGACCCTGAGTGGGTATATATTGCGTGAATTTCCAACTCTCGTGTAGGAAAAGAACCGTAATCTGATCACAGCAACATTTTGAAAGTTTCCTTTCTGCATTTTTTGGGATCACAACCAAAAGAGATGCCCTCTTAGGATGATAAAGAGCTTTCTCCCCCGTTGTCGTGTCTGCAGAGCTCTGATATTGCTGCACATTAAGCCCAACCAGCGGCTACAAAGGATGAAATGGGTTCAACACCGGCGGCTTAACCATCGATAATGCTCTCCGACGTCCAATGCTAAAAGGCTCGTCTACAGATAAACAGCTCATTGCTGAATTAAAAGGCTTTCGTTTTTGTTCCTCACACCAATTATCAGAAAAACGTTTCCATTTGGTCTGTGATTTAATGGCTTGTTTGAAAAAAGAAAAAAAAATCCATCAATGTAGCGTTCGTTCAGACATCCAGTCACCTAATGGGGGGCTTTTTCCAGCATAATTAGTAGCACAAACTTCTTTAGCTGGACCTCGTATGGATTTTGCCCCTTGGAGCTTTTGATTGATTTGGCTCCATTAAGAGAAAACCAAACAGGAAAAAAAGCAGAAAAGAGTTTGGACATCAGCTTGTTTTTGGGAATGGTTGGAGTTTGTGTCATCATGGGAAAGAAGCGTCATGGAGGAAAAACAGGCGATGGAAAAGACGATAAAGATAAGGAACTGCTGTTATAGCAGATTTTTATTCCAGATTAGATTTTATTTATCTTGGAAAAATGTAAAAATGCACAATGCATCATTCTGTTAAATGATGTAGTGGTTTGTTTTGCAGGTATAGGATGCAGGTGTGGATATTCAGCTGAAAAGCAAACTACGTTTTGTCTGCACAGCAACGACTCGTCTTTTCTTCTCATTTCCAGTTTCTGGCTTCTCCCTGTGATTGGCTCAGTAAGAGCAACAACAAGCAGGAGGTCAAAGGCCAGATGGAAAAGAAATCTGACACACCAGGATGAAAAACGTGGCCTGGTTTCTAAGCCATGTCACTTTAAGGCGTATTTTGAAGAAAGAATTCAAAATATGTAGTTCAAAACACAAAGACTGAAGATCACAACAGAAGACCGTCGAGATAATTCAACAAGGTAACAGAGCGACTGATTGATAAAGAAACTGTGTGACTTTGGTCTGCTTTCATTGTTTTTAAAGTGCTCTATGAATATATTTTGACTTGACTTGACCTGACCCTGTGACCTCTGCTGACACCCAGGAGGTCAGCAGGATGAAAAACATGGTCATTACGTTTTTTGCACAAAATCATTCTCAGATGAGATTTTAGCCTACTCAGTTCTGCCTATTTTCCACTCGCACGTGAAAATGGCTGAAGGTAGATGTGCAATTATACAACTGTACATCTTTGAAAAGCATAAGTGGAGCCTCCTGCACAAGCATGCAGCAAGTGGTTTTTGAATTGTAAGCCCACAGTTTGAAAGCTGACCAAACATGTTGGGGCTCTGTTTGGGTTGCTAGGTAACGCTGCAGTGTAACGTAACAAACAGGAGGTTTTTCCAGACACCGAAAAATAACTTATTGCCAAAAAACTGCAGGGTCTTTTTTAAGGTGTTTTGGCTGTTTTTAGAAGCAGTAGAAACCCAAATGGATGAATAAAACCATACAAATGTGGATTTTGTATAATAGTTCCCCTTTAAAAAATTTTTTATCAAACATGATTGCACTATGTGACTGGAAAACACATAATACTGCTCCTTTCATAGATATTAAGGTATATTAAAATAGTCCGTTATAAGCATTTTTGAAGGGGATTGTAAATATTATATTTAAATATTATTATTTAGTTGTTACACTGCACTGTAGAATCGCCTGGTTGCAAACTTTTTGTATTCTTAGGGATTGCCTGCTGAAGGAGCTGAGCATCTTCCCTCAGCAGATATCCTGCGCATGTCGTCATACATGAGACAGCATTGTTTTTATCTATACAGTGACACCTTTCATGACTTGTTTTGACACACAAATCTGCACTAAAAAGCTACAATAGAAAGATAATTTCAGTCTAAAAAAGGGAAGATGTCAACAGGATTTTACACACCTTAAAAAATTGCTCTACTGACCTCCTGGAGCCCAGAGCTCAGTTTCTAAAACATTAACAGGAAGTTTTCTGTGAGATCTCATCGACAGCAGCTGAAAGCATTTGTAAGGTAAACTGAAGTCTGTGTTTTTCTCTTTCTGCAGATAATTGAGCTCTTGTTTCCTTTATTGAATCACATCATGTGACCGAGGCCACGAGCATCGCAGGCCGTCTAACAGACGACCTCAAGGCTAATCAGCAGCGAGGAGCCACAGCAGATAAGAAAGAAGAAAGCATCCAGAGGAAAACCGCCTGCTGAACATAAAGCTAATCAAAACCGACAGATTTATTTTACACACCTTTGTCTTCTTTGTCTTTGGGGTTTTGGTGCAGCTTTTGTTGAGATGTTTCATGTCTTCAAGTGAATTTAGAAGCTCAGTCTTTAGAAATCAAGAAAGAAAACAAATTATGTGTCATTATTGTAGTGCTTAAAAAAATATGTATTTTCATTATTCATCATAAAAATATCACAAATTGACTGCATTTTAGTGTGCAAAAATGATAACTGTGCATGTTGGGACTATAAATAAGGCCAACATGTTCTCCAGGGTAGTAGATTTAAATCAGCTGTTATAATCTGTAGGCTTATAGAAACTGAACTTGACTCCTTACAGAGGAAATCTTCCAAAACATGCCCAGGACGCATTAATCACGTCACACAGATCACATGGCTGGGCTGTTATGGACTGCATAGGATGTTTTTGAAGTTTCTTAACGTAAAAATATCAACACTGTGTTACACAACGGGATAAAATAATCAGAAACAAACATAGCGGGTAGAAAAAAATCTAAACATTCCTGTAAACATGGAAAGTTTGAGATTTGAACAAATAAGACCATGACACACATTTCTTACACATTTAAAGTCACATTCCATCATACACAGAAAAAAAGTTGAGTTTTGTTATTCAGCTTTCACTGTTTAGTTAAGTTTAGCAAATATGAACATTAATTATAGTGAATCTGAATCAAGTAACTGACAACAAGAATCAGCTGGAATGTTAAACACAAAATCTTACCAAGTATTTTTGATATAGTTTCTAGTGCAAATATTTTAGTGCACTTGAAATAAAACAAAACTAAATTACAAGAAGCTGTTCAGCTAGATGTACCGGCATGTTTTAAGTCAATAATATTGATAATGTTAATATTGATGAAAAGGTACAAGTTCCACTGGCAGATTATTTCACTTATAACAAAGCATTTTTCCCCAAGTGAAAACTAAACTAAAATTGCTTAATAAGATTTGGTGTTTTTGCAGTGCATTTGTTGTGGATTGGTGCCAAACAAATAAACTGAATTGAGTTGAAGCAAAATTCAGACATTCTGGTAGGATTGTTTCAATTCAAACTATAATTTTAAGTGTTGTTTTCTAAGATGTTCATTTGTTTTCTGAAGTGTTCATTCATTCGGGACAAGTAAAAATGTTCATTTGTTTTCTAAAACATAAATCTGTTTTCTGGAATGTAAATTTAAAGCTTTGAAAGTTGTAGAAGTGTTTCAGATTTTGTAATCTTGGCTTACACTTTCTGGCCGCTGTAATTTACTTAGACCAAAGCAAAAAGCAAAGACACTTGGCAGCAACAGAGACATTACAAAATTAGATTATTTTCTTTAATTGTGATGAAAAACCAAATAACACCTAGTCGTAAATTGGCACACTTTTGCATCTAGATTACTGCAGCTTGTTTATTTCTTCTAGTTTTGGTTTCAGTTGAACTGTACATGGAATATGTAGCTAAAACAGATTTGAGATGCGTTATCTGCTCGTTAATGGGGCATGATGTCCAGAACCGAGTCAGAGAACTTACTTCTGTGTGTGGAGCTGGACTGAGATGATTGGATGATTTTTTTGTGTCTTCCTCTTCTTTAGCCTAGAAAGAGCAAAAATAACATTTATAGGGTAATTTAACATGCAATCATATAAAAGTGTGAAATCTGCCCTCTTTTCTTTGGACTTTGTGTAATTTTTTTATCGCTTTTCTTCGACACCTGATAGGAAATTGGTGAAAAGAAGCTCAAATCTGACAAAAGTCTTCAAAGTTTTACTTTCCACATTTATTAATGATGCAGGAGTCTAATACAAAAACACATGTATTGTATTTCCTCCCAGAAAGCCCTAGCAACAGTTAAAAATAGATGTGACAGTCTGTAGCCTTAAACACAGACATAAACATGAAAACTGTCAGGCACAGCATGGATTCTCAGGCGTTTTGTTTATTGCTAAGGCTAAAAGGCGAACTGGTGAGAGCATGCTGCGTTCAAAGACACCGGCAGGCTGTCAGTCATCTGAGTGTTCAGGTGGCAGTGTGTGGGTGTAAGGTGATCTTTGTCGGTGGAGGGGATTCCCAGAGGTCAGCGGGGTCGCTTACTGGCGCTGGTTATGCTGTAACTTTAATCCTGATGGGTTTTTTTTCTTACTACTACTAGGAAGGTGAAAAATCACAAACATTTTGAGGTTTTATGAGGATAAACAGTCTCAAATTAAAGACAAAAAGGATTTGCAGGTGATGTTGAGGCACACTTAGAGAGCACAGAAGGTCAGATCAAAGGTTAACTCAGACCTCGAGGCCTGATGGTCATGTGACCGATGCTTATACAACCAACGCATTGTTCACGTCCAGACACTGAGCTGAAAACTTTCCAACCAAAGTTGGGATGTTTGGTTCTGACTTAATCTTTAAAACTAAAAATGCAGGAGATGATTGAATGTCTGTTATGTTGTTTCATAATAACAGAAACAGGAAGGAGACTCAGAACTGATCCCTGAGGAATTCCTAAATGAACCTGCAACACATCCAACACACCTCACCACCGTCTCACTAACAGAGAAGGAAATGAGGCTTACACAAATGACACGATGTGATAATGATGATATTAGCTTTAGATACAATTTATCTGCAACGGATGGATGGATGGATTTGTTCTGGTTCCTGCGAATCGCCTCCTGCTGTTGATTAAATCTCCTCTGACATCACCAATTAGAAAAACTTCAGACTGGAAGCAGGAATGAAGCCGTCGGAGCAGCAAATGTAAATCAATAGGAGGAGACAGAAAACATCGCTGCTCCTGCACAGCTCTAATGGATAATCCATACTCAGATTAATTCAGCCTGGCGGTATTTAACTCATGATTCATGGAGAGGAACCGAGAAAAAGATCCTGATTAAACCACATGAGGCGCCCAGCCACCAATCTGATCCATAAAAACACCAACAGCTGCTGCTGCTAACAACACCTGGACGAGTGTGAGAGTCGAGCGCTCCTCCTTCTCGTCCTCTTTGTCCGGACTCTCTGCCTCAAAGATGCAGCTGTAGTTCTGGATGAACTGGACCATGATCTTATTGCAAATATTTTGATCCTTCACCGCTTCTGGACTGGGAGCAACTCTGCAAAAACAAACAAATGAAGCAAGCTTCAGTTCAGAGTGTTTAAACTAGGGACGCATGGTTTATTAGATTAAAATTATTAGTTAATCGACTGGAACTAATTTCCGTTTAGACCCTTTTCTGTGTTGTAGTTTAGCCTCCATCCACAAGGGGGCGCCACTGGTCATCTTTTAAGTGGAGTCAGTTAGCACATGAATAAAGATGGAGGAAAGAGGTTCCAAACAGAGTCCGTCCAGTGTGTACAATCGCATATTAGGGCCATGGTAGATAGAAAAATCAAAAGAGGAGTACATTTTTGCCAAAAAAAAAACAATTTGATTAATCTCAGAAATTTTATATAAAAAAGTGGACATTTCTGAGTTTGAAAAGTTAAAAAATTGCAAAGAAAAACAAAAACAAACAAATTGAAATCTTGAGGTTAATCTAAAAAAAAATTTAAGAAAAAACTTCTGAGACTCAAAAGTAAAAAAATGTTTAAAAGTCAAAAACTTTCTAAGATTAATCTAAAAAAAAAAAATCAGAATTTTTTCTAGCAAGTTTCTGACTTTTCATACTCAGAAATTTCCATGATTTTCCAAAAATTTACTGTATTTTTCTATCAGAGCTTCTTTATGTTATGGAACATAATCATCCATACAAGAGAAAACTGAGGTTTTTAAGAAATCAGCTAATCGTTAGTCGATTGATAAGATCAAATTTAACTTAACTCTTTAATCGATAACTTGCATCCCTGGTTTAAACAGATTGTGTCTGGAAATAAATTTGAGAAACTTATTTCCACACATAAGCTGTGGATTTGTTCCTGAACAAATGCTGCTTGGTCGGCGTCTTGGTTTAGATGAAATTGGTCCGTGTTTCATCTGAGCTGCCTTCCTGGTGAGCAAACAGCTGTGCTGGATGGCGGCTTGGCTGCAGGCCGAACTGTAAGTCTAATTATAAAACCCTGGCATGCAGAGAGTCGGTGGAGAGGAGAACAGGTTGTACAGTGTGAAGCGCTTGGCACACTGACAGCCGATTGTGTTTCATTTCTCGATTCTCAGTCTGAACAAACCGATTGTTTCTTCTTGCTTTCAAAAGAACTTCTTGTAATCTTCTGACGAGGTTTTATCCAAACATATCAGGAAGCCCATCGAAGGTTATTTTTGGTCTCCCCGTCTATCTGATGCTGACGCTGCCTGATGCTGCCAGTACCGTACTTCACAGTAGGAAAGTTGATGTCCAGCCGATGATCTTTGCCGTTTCTCTCCAGACATGCCAAATTTGATTTAATTAGATCAGAGAATTTAGATTCCCATAATTTCACACTCTATAAAGTTGACTGCATGTTAGTTTGTTTTAGTTATGGTTGGTTTTCTTGTTCAGATGCAATGAATCTCCATTCTGAGTGTAAATGTTGCGAATTCTTCTGCAGTTATTACATCTAAATGTTTATTTTGTAGCTATGAGCTGTTTTGTGTTGATTTTATACTTGTTTAGGGTATAAAGGCTTAAACTGTTCAAAAGATTCCTGCAGTGTGCATATTTTGGCTGTTATTCCCCTTGCGGTGCTGCCAGGTACCAGGCCTTCAATGCATGAAAGATGCCAAATACGCAGCAGGACGTCAATAAATGTCTTCGTCCAACACCAGACTGATTTTATGCTGCGTTCAGCAGGAAATGTAAACACAAGTTGATTCATTTATATAGTATTTTTGCTTTATTTAAGTTTGAGTTTTAAGATTTGATTTCATTTTCACAATACTGGCAGTTTAATTCGCCTTTCCGTGCGAACAACAGCGCCATCTGCTGGCCAAGTAGAGCCACAAATGGAGGATTGTGTTAACCCTTCTAACAACTTTAATGTGAATAAATATTTAAAGTAATAAACAAAAGGCATATATCTGGCCTGCCATCTGTCTCAGCTTTACTATCAATCAAGTGTTAAGTTTGTTTCTTCCAACCTTGATCTTCTGCCAGTTTGTGCCGATGAACTCAGTCTGGATTACTTTCAACAGAAACGAGTTTGATCATTAAGCTCAGCAAATCCCCTTAATTTGGGGAAAATACAATCACATTTCCTTCCCTGTAGCACGTTGTAAAAACGAAGCGTTCCCAGTCTCATCCGTGTTTGGCTGATGGCTCTCTGTGGATCTCCCATGTTGGCGACAGTCCTCTAATTAGTTTGCAGCACGTGTTTTGGCACGGCTGTTTATGGAGGTTGTAATGCTGTGTGGCGTGTTTGATGTTCCTGCAGGGTGTGTTTTTTTTATTTAATGAGATACTGTATTTCCACCTTTGCTCTGACGGTTTCATCAGTTTGTTTCCTAGAAAAGAAATCTTTGGTTTGTTTACCATCGCTTCCAAGGAGTCTGATTTAATCATTTAATTTGGTCTTAGTGAGCAGTCCCCCAGGTTTTCTTTGCACTTCATTTTCAGTCCACATTGCTCCTCCCTGCAACACTTTCCAACTCATATTTTTAATTAATTCTGAGGTCAGATAGGGGAAAAAATCCCTACATAAAGTTCTAAAATCGGCCCACAATCATCTCTTTTTCAGAAGGGAGTCGTTGGGAAAACTCCAGAAGGGGGATCAGATGCTTTTAGCCATCTGAAGTAACTCATTTTTATATGGACTTTAGCTGTTTTGCACAATAGGTAATATATATATGTATATATATATAGCATATAGTAAATAGTCACTGTATGTATATTCCTATCCTCTCACTTAATTTTTCAGCTTAATGCCTTTGACTTTGCTTCAAATGTAAGACTGTTAACTTCCAAATTAAGAGAATAAACTTTTTTTTTTTTGCCCCCAGTTTTATTGCTTACAGATGAGAAACTGAGAGAATACAGCTGCAAGACATTTTCAAATTTTCTCTAAGGCCATAAAAGACGTAAATATAGTCAAAATAAAAGCACAGATGTTAGATTTAATTTACACAATTGAAGATCTTGTCAGCAAATCTGCTTAAATACAATCAGGAATTTATTAAAAGAGGAACCTGAGCATCGTAGCATTTTAATCTTCTTTTTAGATCAAAATTATAAATTATAAATCAAATGTATTTAGATTATATAGCAAAGGATACACTACCAAGTATTTTATTCTAGTTTCTAGTGCAAATCTCTTAGTAATCTAGAAGTAAGAATAACCTTTCAGCAAGATATGGCTTGCTGCAAGTCAATAATTCCTGAATATGGATGAAAAAGTACTAAAATTTGTAATTTGTAAATGATATCTTTGGTAGTTTTGACTGATTCAGCTTAAGAAATGGGAACAGATAGTGTGTTTTTGACAGGCTGCTAGTAAGTGTCAAAAAAAAGTAATTAAAAAAATCTGCTGGATTTGAAATGAGGAAATTTTTAATTTCCACTGATTCATTGGAAAACCTTATGTGACTTTACGAATAAAAGTGAACAAGGATAGAACTTAAAAAGCTCCAGCCTTCAGAAAGACTCACTGAAAGACGCTGGGTCCAAACACGGTGGCGAGGTTCTGGGCCGTCATGCGGTTTTCTTCGTGGTTTTTCTCCACCAGAGTCAGGAAGTTGCAGAGGTAGCGCAGGAGGCTGTGGTGAACATCTGGCAGCTGCTGCAGGAAGTCTCTAATCACAAACCAGGAAACATCTCCTCCACTGTCTGAAAAACAAAAAAAAACATCATCATAAAGACTAGTTGTTCCTCAACCAAATACATAAATTGATGTTTGCTGATTTACTATTTATTTATGATTTATTTAATTTAAAACAGGGGCAATATATAGTATACATTAACCACACGAGGAGAGATGCACTGTATGAGCTCTAAGTGCCAATTTCCACAGGTAGTCACCGCTGACCAGTTTTTGAAAATTTTAACCATCTAGATGTTGATTTGACATGAAGTGGGATATGTTTTTCTACTCAGTTTGGGCAATTGGAGAGTATCCCACAACATGATGCTACCACCGCCATGCTTGATAACTTGTGAACTGTTGTTGAGTCTAGAAACGTGACTTTAGATTAAACATATATCTTGTCTTTGTGACCTTTGTGGCCTTTTTCTCCTTCGGCAGATGCAGATTTCAGTCAAAGGGTTCAGATCCAGATCCAACCAGTTCTTGCCAGCCAATATATTTCAGCTTTCCGGCAGAAGAATGATCCCAAACACACGTAAAAACGGATGCTTAATCTCCAGTTATGGTGACTTGGAAAAGCATTACAGCAAAGAGCCTGAAAATATGTTGAGACTCTTACTCAGGATAATTAATTAGGTCAGAGTTGGATAAACGGATATGACTGACGCAAATGTTGTGAATGGCTCTCTGCTTGTGTGCATGCATGCGTACCTATGTGGGTACATCTGTGTCAGTGTGCAGAGGGCCAGAGGGGAACAATGGCCTACAGTGGCAACTCTACAGACGAGTGAAGGTCAGATTCAGTGCAGGTTTGATTGAATACTGTTTATTTTACGTTTCCACCTTCTAAAGTTAAGATGCTGAGGAGAAAAATGCACAGATTGTATCTGTAAACATCTTTTACACGAGTCTAAGCATGAAAAAATGAAAATAATGTAGAAACATTAAATATGTGGGTAACTTATGATGCTGCATTGTTTAGTTCGTCGAAGCATACTGCTCTCTAGTGGCCGAGTTAACCACTACAAGCACTCAACATGCTAAGGCGAGTCAATCTAACTTTGTTGTTCCTATTAATGTCCAAGCTAGCTGTGAGCTTCTAGCCGCAGAGCAAGTTAGCCTCTAGCTATTTCATCAACACCTGTTTTAACTGATGCACCTGTCAGCTCGTACTTCCATGATACCAGTGTGAAGCAGTGATTTATAAAAGACAATTTGATGTTTTAACTGTTTCCTCAAAAATCAGGATTTCTGAGTTCTAAGCAAAAACATTTTAAAAAGCAAGCGAAGCAACCACTGAAGATGGAGCACTAGCTTAAAAAAGTCCCAGAGTTCAAACGCTCATAAGGCTGCTGCATGTACAAATGCAGTTAAAGTAAAAAAAAAGAAAAAATAGATGTTATTAAAGCAAATTGTGCTGTACATTTATCTGTTTAAAGGCAAAGAAATATTGTATTGTAGGCTACAGCTAACAGTTGTTAGCGTGGTCAGTCACGTTAACAGTTAGCACAGCAAACCCTAAAATATAAATTAGCGCCTGTTTTAGAAAATTAATCTAAATTCATGGAAATATTAACGAACTATTGGTTTATATTCATCATAACACTTTCTTATAAGTGCAGTTTTTACAGCTGCACTTCTGAGAAAGTGAATAAAACTCTAACCTTGTCATTTCTGTTAATGTCCAAACTAACTTTTAGCTAATTGTTGGAGTGCAACTAGCTGCTAGCTATTTCATCAACACCTGTTTTCAAGGTAAAGCAAAATTAGGTTATGTATTTTGGAAATCCATTAGAGAAATAATTAACGGTGAGTGTTTTCAGTCATTCCAAGACCTGAGCTCTGATTTCTGAAGTAAATTGAACATGGTTACTATTCTCAACCTGCATGGACAAGTGGGTATAAATGGATTTAATTTAATAAGTAAATAAAGTATTTTTAAATTGATTTGAATTTGTTTCGAGCTGGAAGAGGGGACCTCAAATCGAATTCTTCCTTTTGACCCACTAACCTTGGGCTGGTTCTCATGCCACCAGATTTTTTTTAACATGTCTGTAATATGTGACTGGAGATGATGTCTTGGTCATTTCAAAGCACTAGAATATAATTTTCTGTCTATCAATAGCAGAAAAAAATAAAGAGAATTTATCAAAATCAACAACGAAAAAGCAGCCAGAGTTTAAAAAGGTGAACTGTAATATAAGCAAGAAACAGCAACAAAGAGGCCAAAACAGTTTCACAAAGTCCAACAGAGAACCAATACGGTTCTCTGGTAAACAAAGCAGATATTTATGGCAGCCATAAAAGCAAAACAAACACTTCAGCCAAACTGTTCTCTCCTCTGCCATCATTCGCATAAAATAAAGCCACCTGGAGCTGGAGCTGGAGCTGGAGCTGGAGCTGGAAAGGAGCAAACACTTTCTCTGCCAAAAAAACGCAATTTAAATGTTTATGACTGCCAAGATTATCACCCTGAGATCCATGACTGCTGGGATCAATAACTCAGATTTAACTCAGCGATGACCTGGTTGGCTCTGTTTGATGGAAAAGCTGCTTTCATCCATCTATGACCCAGATATTCATAATATTTACTTATTACACTTCTATATCTGCAAATACTACATGTAAAATCATAAAGCTCCATCCATTTCTGCTAGTTGGATCACCCAGAGTGGATAAGATAAAGGTGGGAGTGGGAGTTAATGTTTTACCCTTGTAGTGCTGTATGAGTTTCTGCTGCACCGTGGAGCCGACCAGGCCTTCAGGCAGATCTCTGAGGTAGCGTTTCAGCAGGCTGGACACGGTGCACAGATCCGACTCTGAGAGCAGCTCCGCCTCGTCAGCGCCGCCGCTCTCCAGTCGCAGCTTCAGGGTCTCCGCAGCCCGAACGTTCCCGTTTACTCTGAACAAACCTTCTTGATGCAGCGCTGCAGAAAGGCGAAGGAAAATACTATTTAGTTACAGTTAGACAACTAATCATGGAATCGGAGCTGCGCAATCAATTATTCAGTAAAACCTGTTACTGGTAGAAACCGGGATCCTAGAGAGGATCATTTGTGAGACCAGTAAAGAGGATGTAAGACTTTAAAGGGTCAGTGGGTCCAAATGGGAAACTTCCATATGGTTGAAACTAGATATTTACATACTGTAGAAAAGAAAACATTTTTTTGCTTAATGCCGGAAAAATCAGGAAAGGGTCTTCTTCAAGATAGTTTTTTTTAAAAACAAACCTTTTTTAAAAACATAATGCGGCGTTTTAGGATACTTTTGGAGTAATGGATTCTTTCAGTTCACATCAATGTAAAAACCGGTTCACTGTGGAAAACAAAATCTCTCACTTCAGACTCTGTTGATTTGGTTTCATCCACAGGTTTGTGTCCAGATAACTCAGCTGTTGTGAATTAACCAATCAGAAGCATCCAAAGCCATGACATCATCATTTGGGCTTTCCAAAGTATTTTAAGGTCTATCAGACATTGTGTTTGGATGGGGTGGAGAGGTGCTGGTGCCTCTCCAGCTGACGTTCCGGGCGAGAGGCGGGGTCACCTGGACAGGTGGCCAGGCTGTCGCAGGGCAACAGAGACAGACAGGACACACAACCATGAACACTCACCACCTCAGAGATCTGCCTAGAGAAACCAATTAACCTAAAAGTCATGTTTTTGGACTGTGGGGGGAAGCCGGAGAACCTGGAGAGAACCCACCATGCACAGGGAGAACATGCAAACTCCGTGCAGAAAGCCCCCGGGCCGGGAATCGAACCCAGGACCTTCTTGCTGCAAGGCAACAACTGCTTGTGTTTGCATAAACTTTGAAATATATATATATAAAGAAAAAACACATGTCTAAAAAATTTTTTTGTAAATCATCTAGACTTTTAAAAAAAAAAAAAAAAATTTATAACCTTTCTTAAGATGATCGCAGATCATAAATTACTTTCTTCCGGTTTTTGAGATTTAAGACTGATTCATTTTGATACAAACTTTATGAACCTCAATATAATTTAATAACCATCCCACACAAACCAGCAGGTGTTTCCGCTGTTATATTTACAACACAATTTTACGCTTGTCATGTTTTTTTAGATCTAATTTTGTGGGTTTATTTGAATCTTTATCAGATGACACCCAGATGATCCTGATCACAGCAAGGTGATGACTTGAATGTTTTTTTATGACTTTCACGCTTCTGCCTATATCACATTCATGTTTTGATTTTAGTAAATGTTTGACTTAAATTGTTTTAACGTCAGTTAAAACTAAACTTGTGATAAAACAAACGAGTATGTTTGAGATTTTACGACATCAACAAAGATCCTAGAGGATTTTCTCTCTCACAGAATCTCACATAATCTCTACTCTCAGCAGTTTAAGCCTTTAAAATAAAATTAACCATTGCTTTGCAGAAAAATGACATGGATTCAAAAGTATATTTCATTCAGAAACTGCCGTGAGTAAGGAAATATTAAATATTTCTCTGCTATAGTGTTAACTTGGTTGGTAACAATTTACTAAATAAGTTCATATTTAATTTCTGCAGCTGGAGACAAAATATTGCATTGTGGTTGACAGTCGTCCAAATCTCTTTGATAAACGCTATAGTTTATAACTTAAAATTAATAAATATCATGTCTTCCAGAAGAAGCTTGTAAAAAGTTCCGTACTGCTGCAGTGACATCTAGCGGTTAAATTGACGCACTGCAGTATGTGGGAATTAACAGAAGGTTAAAAAAGATTCTAGATTTAAATTCCACTTTTAAATAGAACTGAAACCAGGAGTTTACATACACCAAATAAAGACACTTACACATTTTTTTATTTCTCATCGCCTGAAGTTAAATCGAACCGAGCTTCTTGTCCTTCTGTCAGGAGGAAACGGGCCAGAACTCGAGCTAATGGAGGGAAACCCAGAACATTTGACCCAACTAAAACAGTTCAAGGGCAAAGCCATCAAATACTGAGGAACTGTATGTAAACTTCTGCTTCCAATGACAGTAATAATAAATAACTCACTGACATTTTCTCTCTTTCATTACTGTGTGATTTAGTAACTAAAAATAATTCTGGTCATTCTAACTGACCTGAAAAAAGAGATTTGACCTGATTTAACCTCAAACGGTGAGGAAAGAAAAAGGTATATGTAAACTTCTGGTTGTACATCCTTGTTTACTTTTAAAGACAAAAGTTTAAATAAGCAAACACTCACTAACATATATAAAAAAAAAAAAAAAAATTCCCTTCTCACCCTCT
Source organism: Girardinus metallicus (assembly GCA_903067095.1). NCBI lineage: Eukaryota > Metazoa > Chordata > Actinopteri > Cyprinodontiformes > Poeciliidae > Girardinus > Girardinus metallicus. The sequence goes on from CAEGAE010041432.1 coordinate 44,345, forward strand.
GCGGGTGGTCTCTTTCATCCTCTGAGCTCGGGTCCTCTACCAGAGGCCTGGGAGC
>CAEGAE010041435.1:0-13354 GCA_903067095.1 Girardinus metallicus
CTGAGATCAAAGTCAGAATTCAGAGATCAAAGTCAGAATTCAGAGATCAAAGTCAGAATTCAGAGATCAAAGTCAGAATTCATTGATCAAAATCAGACTCCTGAGATCAAAGTCAGAATTCAGAGATCAAAGTCAGACTCCTGAGATCAAAGTCAGAATTCAGAGATCAAAGTCAGACTCCTGAGATCAAAGTCAGACTCCTGAGATCAAAGTCAGAATTCAGAGATCAAAGTCAGAATTCAGAGATCAAAGTCAGAATTCAGAGATCAAAGTCAGACTCCTGAGATCAAAGTCAGACTCCTGAGATCAAAGTCAGAATTCTGAGATCAAAATCAGACTCCTGAGATCAAAGTCAGAATTCTGAGATCAAAATCAGAATTCAGAAATCAAAATCAGAATTCAGAGATCAAAGTCAGACTCCTGAGATCAAAGTCAGAATTCAGAGATCAAAATCAGACTCCTGAGATCAAAGTCAGAATTCAGAGATCAAAATCAGACTCCTGAGATCAAAGTCAGAATTCAGAGATCAAAGTCAGAATTCAGAGATCAAAGTCAGACTCCTGAGATCAAAGTCAGACTCCTGAGACCAAAGTCAGACTCCTGAGATCAAAGTCAGACTCCTGAGATCAAAGTCAGAATTCAGAGATCAAAGTCAGAATTCAGAGATCAAAGTCAGAATTCTGAGATCAAAATCAGACTCCTGAGATCAAAGTCAGAATTCAGAGATCAAAATCAGAATTCAGAAATCAAAATCAGAATTCAGAGATCAAAGTCAGAATTTGCCTGGTCTGTCAGCTTAAGCTGTAGTCAGATAACAGGTCTGTGGTCGAAACACGATAATGTGAAAAAACATTAAGGGCAAGATGTTATCCCAAGAACTATTAAATATTTATTTTTTGCAAATATAAGCATCTTAAAACCCCTTGGAAGCTGTCTGGCGTTAAGAAAATTATTCTGCTGATACTGTAAAATTTATTTAAGCTCAAGCTGAAGTAGGAAATATTTTCCAAGTCCTCTTTGACCCACATCTGATTCCAAACACAAAATCTTGGAATCAGAAACTGGTGACTGGCTTCCTGGCAGCTTTGCTTCTTGGACACGAACTTTGCTCAATATTCCTCGCAGCCAAAGTGTGTCTGCCAGAATTCCCACAGCTCAGCTCGTCACTTCGAGCTCCGGCTCCTCAGTGTGACTTCACCGCAGATGTTGCTCCTCTGGGTCAGACACCAAACGGCCGAACACGTCGCCATGGAGACGGGGGCCGCTACCTCTGCGTTCGGCAAAGTTCTCACAACGCAGCGAGGGTCCGTCCCATTTTATGTGTTACTGATGACATGTCAGCAAGATGTAATCAAGGAATTCGGTATTCTGGGATTTTATCCTCATCAAACTCAGGGCTTTCTCACTGAAAATAATCAGGCTTGGATGAATTTGTGCACCACCTGCACTGGATCACAACAACAGAGGGTTACAGTAAAAAGCTCTCACGAAAGAGTTTGCTTTCATGTGATTAAGGCTGAAAAATCACTGAATGACTAAACCGGCTCGATAAGGTGAACTCCCTTTTCCTGGGAAAAAGACGTCTTGTTTAACCAGCACTTGTTTTCTAATCATTTGTCTACTAAACATGCCTATCACACAGGGTTGGGCAATAAATCAAAAACAATATATACTGCGACAGAAACATAATGTCAATATCGTAGATCTCTGATCCAGAAAAAAAGCCAAACTCAAACTCTCACAGCCAGCTAAGCAAAGTCAGTAGAATCAACTAACTTACTCACTCTTTGGTTACCTGGCAACGACTCAATCACTCGCTCTTTGGTTACCTAGCAACGACTCCCTCACTCGCTCTTTGGTTACCTAGCAACATCTTGTTAGAGTAACTTGACCAGCAGCAGTTTCAGGCTTCACCACTATGCCTCGTAACTGCTTAAAAATAAACAACAGCGGGGAGAAAATGAGGAAAATTAAAGAGGAAAGGTCACTTCACTAGTTTGGCAGCATTCCAGATATCTAAAATAAAAAAAACTAATCAATTATTATTGATTTCAACCAACATGAAATGCTAATGTATGTTTTTCAGCCATATTGCCTCTGCAGCATTGTGAATAAATCTTGAGCAATCCATCCTGAGCAAGGGGCAAAATATCTATCAGAAATACGATTTGTTCAGGTAAATTTCAAAATTAAAACAGTTTGACAGGCAGAAATTAGTATTTTATCTGATTTAGTGGAAGCTCTGCCAACAAGTTAACTTATTTTAGCTTAAAGGTTTAAGCATCTGCAGCTGCTGCATCTCTCAGGCTACATTTGAGGAATTTGTTGAGGGAATTTTTCTATTACTTAAACAAACTGACAGTCAAACTAAAACTTTTTTAAATTTACTGCAACTTAAGAGTGCCAATGAAGTTTCATAAAGTATCTGAAGCATCAAAGTATGGGGCATGTGTATAAGGTAAAAAGTAAATAAGAAAACAAGAACAGAGAACAACAATGCATGCCTGGAGTGACGACATCTTGTTTTGAAATAAGAAAATTAACTTTCAAGTAACTTCAGCAAGAAAAAGGAGCTAGTTTTTAGTCAATAATTGGAAGATTATTTCTTATGAGTAAAATTTCAGGTTATAAAAGAAATAATATGACATACTTTTCCATCAATATTAAGGCATTATTGACTTAAAACAAGCTCCTATATCTTGCTTAAATGTTGTAAGTTAGTATACTTGAAATAAGACAAAACTGAGATAGAAACTAGACCAAAAATACTTGGTAAAAATTTATTTTTTTGCAGCACATTGTTGTTGTTGTGGTGAATATGTCCTTCTGGGGTTGTAAATCAGATTAGAGAATACACCATTTTCACAAAAAAAAATATTTTTGTTTGTCCACATGAATGCCGAAGGACGAAATTTTCTCTATAAACATTTTTCTCAAGTCTCTTTCAGCAAACAGATAATATGTCGGTACGTCAATGAAACGGATCACCGTTTGATTGGTAGAGGACAGAATAAGCTGACGGTAATGAATGGGGGAAGTTGTAGACAAACTAAGACCACACAGCGAGGGTATTTAAATTGTAAATGTATATTTGCATGAGTGAGACCGCATTCAGCACAAAGCTGCTGTGTTTGAACTGAGCTTAGGTGCCAAGCCTGCAAGAGTCCAAAGGAAAGGACAGGAAAAAAACCATCAGACACGAAGTCCTCTGGATCTGGCTGGTGCCACCAACTAAAATACTTCAATACTTTTTGTGAGTACTCAGAAGGAACATGAAGCTTTTTGTACTCTTCCTTCATATTGTAAAAAAATACAAAAAGTGTGTTACATGGCAAATTTTCTCCTACTTGCATACAAATAGTGGATCTTTTTTAACTAAGCCATTTAAAGAAATCCTTTCTAAACAAGATGGATTCCTTCAGAAACACCTCAAGTAAAGAAAATAAAACAAAACCAAGGATCTATAGCTTTAGTTTTATCATAATTAAAATGATGGTAATATATCATTTTAATAGATCTAGGTGTATTTACGAATATAAAAATGTTATACATGTATGTGTTTTACGAATGAGAATACAGTATATAAGACAAAGTAGACTCCACCTTAAACTAAGGTATCCGATTTTATAATGCATGAGAATCTAAAATATTTCCATTACTTAAACGAAAGATTGTGCCTTTCTTTAACGGATCGAAAACGGAATGTGTTATTTTCATGCTTCATCTATAATATGATTTTTGTAAATATAATCTGTCTTTTTTTTTATGTAAGCTGACCACAGGAAGAATTGCTGATGCAGCTGCTGATGATGCTAAACATAAACATAGCCAAACTCTGCAAGAGGATTTGTACAATAATGAGGAAATTGAAAGTTTGGACCCTGCAGGATAAAAAGTCATTTAAAAAAATCATAAGAACATAAGTAGAGTACTTTATATTCACCTATAATCTTCAGATCGGGGAATAAATTACAAAAATATTTGTGCTGATTGATCACAAAAAGGTAGAGGTCTAAAATGCAGAGAGAAATATAGTAAGTCAATTTTAAAATCAAACAGTCTGTCCACCAGCTGATGAAAAGTTTAAAGTTGTAGCCAAAAAAAGTTAAACTCTCCGAACATGTCATGTTAGCTGCAGGGTTTGTCTGCTTAGTTAACTTTCAGAATCATGCAATTAACCGCATTTCTGTTCAATCAGTCTAGGCTCGATGCAAATTTTCACCATAAAAAACGAACACACTAACATTAGGGATAAGCTAAATTCTGGTTTGTCTCGAACGATTTGCCAGTCAAAAACTTGTCAGGGCAACACTCTTGTGTACACGCAAACAGAAACACATGCAGAAATTGAGTTCAAGCCAGCCAGCTACCAGATTTGCTGAATTCAACGCAGCTCTTTGGAAAGGTTTTTATCTAAAACAGATAGCCTGTGGTCTATATTGCCACCATTTACTGATCCCAAAGGGGAAGAAGATTACATGGTGTTGCAAGCACCTTGCTGCTGCAAGCGAACCACATGAGCCACACGTGAGGACGGGGTTTGCTGTGGGAAAAATGTCTCCTACTGTTTCCAATCTTGGTTGCCATAAATACAGTAAAAAACAAAAACCGAGGATTCACATCATCATATGTCAGCTCATCCTTCTACTCCTCTGCATTACAGTCCATCTGTTCAACCATCATGGTAACGTTCTTTCAAAATATACCTGCATAGGCCGTAAGAGGAATAGTTACAAAGGAGTCCTTCATATGCTGGAAGATGCAAACAGAGATGAGGAGCTGCATGGGGAAGTTGCCCCATGCAGCTTTAAAATTCAGCAGCAGCATAAGAAGAGTCTGTTCTCCACCTGCTTACGGTATGAAAATGTCATCATGGTTAGGAAGTCGGCCCAATGTAAAAAGGTGGCAGGATTCCTTGAAGTGAGTTAACTGTGAGCCTCTTAAACACGTCGTCCTCCGTCTTTATTGGCATTAGTACAACCTCACACTGAAAAACTTAAAAAAAACTTTTAGTTTTTGTACATTTTTTTAAATAAAATCATCAAATTTCAAAATCTATAACCCCCCAACTACTCCTTCCAAACCAAAACGTTTTACTTCCACTACGTCCAGGTAATTTCAAACAATCATATTTTATTTCTACTTTGCTTTAAGTTGTTCAGAGTGTCTATGATGTTTAGTTTCACTGAAGTATAAGATAAAGAAAGCAATTTAACTTTGCTATTCAAAATATAGGAAACAAAGGAGAACACACTGCAAAAACAGAAAATTTTACCAAGTATTGACAAAACTAACATACAAGTAATTTTTCAGCAAGATATAAGAGCTTGTTTTAATCAGCAATTTTTTTAGTTTTGACTCATTTTAAGTGCACTCAAAAGTAGATGAAAAATAGTTGGTAAGATTTTGTGTTTTTTGCAGTGTATTGCCATATAGTAACACCTATATAAATTCTCTTTTGGGGCACACAATTGAAAGTAAAACTTATTTCTTAGCCTATTTTTCTGCTCACCGAATAAATATAGTGGAAGGTTATTTTTTTATGCTATTTATTTTTATTTGACCAGAGTGGTGGTGCTGAATGTTCTAGAAAGAAATGCCTTTTATTCCTTAAAGTTCTGACAGAGCTTTAAATCCGCCAAATCTCAGCTTGATTTGTGAGTGTCAGGAAATCAGCTGAAATACTGACAGAACCATAGAGTAGAAGCAGCTTTTTCAGCACTTGGTTGTCAAGAAGTTGTAAGATCTTTTAAGCAAACATCAATAAATCACCATTAATTATGTTGAAATGTGAAAAAAACATCTCCACTTCTTTGACAAAGCCTGACTTTTTGCTTGAATGACATTTACTACAAAACCAGTAGGCGATTAACAACCTTTATTTTGTCCCTTTCCTTTTAAAATTTTGGTCACCACACAATTGTTGTATTTATTGACAGAATGGTTTCACAAAGGCACACAATGCAGCTACAAAACATGAGTCACAACAAAGTGAAATAATAACCAACTCCAGAACGACAGAAAATCCTGTCTGCATTAAAGTGCCTCTACGCGCGACATCTCCACCAATCACATCCAAACTTGGCATGAGGGATTTCTTACATCTCTTTTCTGTGATAAATTACATTCCTGGCCTTGCTGCAGCACTGACAAAGTAAATGTGGGCTCCACATCCTCAGTTAACCCCTGCTAATGGCCTCGGTCGCAAATGCGACTAAAAGAAAACCTCCAGCATTGTGTGAGGAGTCTGATTGTTCTGGCATGGGATGTTAATGCTAAACACTGGAAAGTAAATAAATAAAACTTGAAGCAATTACTCTTAGCATGAAGGGAAATGAATCCCGAGGGTTTAATGTTTTCAGGGAAATTCCAGAGGAGCCAAACCTTTCATGATCCCACCAAGAGGAAGCAGTCAGACGGAAATCAAATCAATGTTAAGTGGCTTTTATTCGAGATGAAATCAATATGAGGCGTGACAGGTAGAGCCTAAACAGGATTTTAAGTGCTTTGAGTGTCAAGTGGTATCCTAAATTTTAATCAGTTAGGATTGTAACCAATTCTAACTAACTATAATCGTATCCTAAATATTGCAATCATTTAGGACATCAAGTTTTGGATATTTTTCACAGAGCAAAACAAAGTCATGCACAATTGAGGAGGGAGGGAATGAAAATACTACTTTTTGTTTTTACCCTGAAGCTCCTAAATTAAACCCAACTAAACCTACAACACGGCAACAGTCTAATAGTAACACAGGAACTTGCAGAGCTGTTAGCTATTAGCCTTTTAACAAAAAGAAAGTCGGGTTCGGAGTTTGATACAAATCACGAAGAAGACAAAGCGAGTGTGGAAGGAGATACTTTGATAAAATGAGACAAATTTCACACTTTTTGGCCTGTATACAAAATGCTACGTCTGGATGAAAACCAACATTTTGAACAAATCATTGCTATGGTGAAACATGGAAGTGACAGCATTATGCTCTGGGAATGTTTACATCTGGTTTACAGGTGAGAATCCTTATACAACCAAACATTGTCCTTCTCCTGCTATTAACTTTTACTTTTCATGAACATAGAAAGTATTCCTAGTTTTTCTCTCTTTATTGTGACACATTTTTGCATAAAAAACTAAAAGAACAGGAATCCTTTTCCTTTAGTCACAATTATACACTATTTTGTGTTTCTTAATTGCAAAGCAATCCAGATTAATCACAAAAATATGATTGTGGCATGAAGAAACATAAAAGCGTTAGAGTCTAAATGCAAACAGCTGGAACGTCTGAACCCCCAGTGGATCAGTTTCTGATCAAAATATAATGTTCTACTCCCAACACAGCAAAATGATGTAATGCATAACATCTAATTACTCTTCATGCCAACTACAGTGTCAAAACCTCCCAACAGCCGATCCGAATACATGGTACTCGTTACAGCAGAGGCTTCGTGCCGTGGTTGTAATTCTGTTTGGCCGTGATAAGAACTTTCCACCACTTCTACAACAACGAGCAGAACAGTTGCCAAATTAGTTACTTCATAATTGCACAATTGAACCACATATATGTTTTTGCCTCTTCTTTATGCATCAAGAAATGACCGGGCTATAGAAGTGGACCGCAGAGCCAAGTTGTAAGATTTGGTGTGAAAGTACAAAATGTTCCCACCAAACCATCTGGTTCCCTTTGGCAGATTATTTCACTTATAACAAGATTTGTTTCCTCTTGTTATAAGTGAAACCTTATAACAAGTTAATCATAGGTTTTTATTTTGTTTTGAGGTCCTTTTCGACAGTCGTCAAAGAGGTATTTGAAAGATGCGACAGGTTACAGTAAAGTGCAAAACAGCATGTTTGGTGGTGCAGAGCGATCTTTGGAGAAAATGACATGTTTCTGTGAATTAAGGCTGAAACTGATAGTGGAACTACACATACTTACAGAAAAAGTTCAGCAGATTCTAAACATCCAATTGTAGATTTTGATATCTGTGGTGGAAGAATTGTGGAGGGGAAAATATTTTTTTAAACCCTGACCACATGATATGTTTTTGTCTTAAATTTATAGCTACTTTTCTGTCTACAAATGTGAAATATCTGGACTCAGAACTCTGGAATTTTAAATATGGAAAAGTACGAGGAGTTCATTATCAAAGCTTGCCAATCACCAGCTGCGTTAGTGTCTTATGCAGCTTGGACGAATGGCTGCCACAGGACTAATCACACCTTTCACTAAACACAATTTATGCTAACCTCTGTGAGTACTCAGAAGAAACCTGAAGCTTTCTATACTCTTCCTTTATATTGTAAAGAAATACAAAAAGTATGCTACATGGCAAATTCTCTCCTACTTGCATACAAACAGCAGATTTTTAACTAAATCATTTAAAGAAATCCTTTCTAAACAAGATGGATTCCTCCAGAAACACCTTGAGTAAGGAAAATATAACAAAACCAAGGATTTATATCTTTAGTTTTATCATTATTAAAATGATGGTAATATATCATTTTAATAGATGTAGGCATATTTACGAATATAAAAATGTTATACATGTTTTACGAATGAGAATACAGTATATAAGACAAAGTAGACTCCACCTTAAACTAAGGTATACATTTTTATAATGCATGAGAATCTAAAATATTTCCATAACTTAAACGAAAGATTGTGTCTTTCTTTAACTTGCTTTGTCAGAACAATCCTGCTTGTAGTTCTTTGTTCAATTCCACCACTATGATAACCATAAGAGCAACACTTCATAAAAATGAAGCCATCTTTAAAAGGCATCTCCTTGAGATCCTCTAAGACTGGCCTGTGCACACAAAGGGAGCTTTATGTGCTACAGGTAAAGTGAGGTCTGAAATGGGGTGAAGGGGGCTGGGTGGTGAGTTCAGGGCATTCTTGTATTTCATCCAACTTTCACTTCAGAAGCAGAGTCTACAGTTTCTCAGTGAGACCGATCTGCTTCTTCTCTGTCGGTGGTGGTAGACGTTACCTTTACTATCCATTTAATAAATGATCATGTAGACAGCGGGAACACCTTTGTTTGTGTAAATGTGAGCTTTGATCAACTTCTTATGTGAAAATAATCAAGCTCGTCTTTCAGGTGCAGTACTGAAAATTCGACCTCTGATGAAGAAACTTGTTCTCAAAAATTACAGGTTGTTTAAGAAATTGCCTTTTTAGAAAAACAAAAATATTTTAAAGGTGATTTATTATGCTTCCCTGAAGAGCTCAGGTTAGGTCTGCGGGCTATACAAAACATTTTTATTGCATTTTATGCACAAACTCATTCGTAGATAACGTGATTTCTAGTCTGCTCAGTTTTACGTCAGAATGAGCTGCTTCAAGGCCTCTGTCACTTTAAATCCTAATAAGCTGCTGTTGGCCACGCCCCCAACTCAACCCTCACACTCGTACATGAAAATGGTAGCGCAATTACTCAACTGTGCATCTTTGAAAAACAGAAGTGGAGCCTCCTGCACAACCAACAAGAATGCAGCAAGCGGTTTCTGGATGGTAAATCAACAACAAAACATTTGTCTTTTCCAGCAGCCATTGTACAGTACATACAGTGGTAAAAACAGCTGACCAAACATGCCGCAGCTCAGCTGGGGTTGCTAGGCAATGGGCTGGGCTACTCTGGTGTTGCTAGGTAACGGGAAGTGCCTGCTGATTTGCGATGATGCATTCCGGAAGGTTTTTGAAAAAGGTCATTTTCCAGACACAAAAAAGATCAACTTATTTCCAAAAACCACTTTTTTAAGGGCTTGTTATTTGAGGGTTAGTAATGTGTTCAGGCGCTTACAGATACTACAGATCCTGAATATTAGATGAAAATCTGAGGTCATGACTCCTGTTTTAATTTCACAAGTTGCTTACATATTTAGGAACATTGCTAAAAAATATTTAATACACTTTTCAATCTCCTAATGCTCTTTGGTCCGCTGACCAGCAGCTTCTAGACACACCAAAAACAAACCGTAAACTGATAAGATAACCTTGCTTTTGCTGTATCTGCTATTAAATTGTGGGACCATCTTCCCCTGCATGTCAAACCTAACTTAAATATCATTCACCGTCACATTTTGACATCTTCCAGAGCAACTCGACTCTTGTGCACGTCCTCCGGCTCTAAGCTGGGGTTTACGGGAGTGCTCTTGTAGATTTACGAGGGTTAAATGGGTCCATGTGTCTCGGTTGACCGTGAAACAGAAGGGCTTATGAGGACTTCCTAATGAAGACATTCTAAGTGTTGCGTCCAGGAGGGGAGGGCTGCTGTAAAGTCATGCAGAATAACCTTCAAGTGTTATCTGTTTGCCATAATAAAATAAAACTCAACTTTATGTAAAAACAGATGGTCTAATAATCTACAGAGAAGTTTTGATCAGCCCTGAAGAGGCTCTGAAAGAGAAAGTTCACTGCTATGTTTTTTCCTGGCAGATCTGAGGCTGAGGGCGAAAAGCCAAATAGTTCAGGCGGTCAGGTTAGTGGTGCCAAGTGTTTCCTCCTGCCCACCTTAACTGAAACACTGTTCAAAGCCTCTCCAGGATTCGCATTTGCCTTCCTAAAGCGTGCCTCTCAGCAGGCCACGGCAGCAACAGGACAATATCACCTGTGTAAGACAAAATATTTTAATTTTTTCCTCCTTTTTTAACTCTGAAGACGTCATTAAGAGACCCTGATACCGACGTTATCCACCACAGAATCTGTGTCACCTGCATCGGCAAAGTTTCTGTCTCGTTTTCTGGAGGAGCTAAGCTACATTCATGGGCTCTTATTTTGAAATGTGTGGCACTTCTGGGCCATACAGAAGTTAAAATTAACACCTAGAAGTCAAATTAACACCACCGAGCCTCGACTGGGAGGTGTTCATTTGAGCTATTGGATAAATGGAGACGAGATATTCTGCCTGTCAGTGTCTCAGTACAACAGCGTATTAGGGTGATTATAGGTAGAAAACAAAACAAAGGAGGAGTACATTTCCACCAAGGATTTCAAACATTTTTCAGAAAAAAAAAGAAAAGGAAAAAAAAAACTGGAAATTTTTAAGTTTGAAAAGTCAAACATTTTCAACTTTTGAAACTTTCCAAACAAATGGAGTGGACTCTACAACCTCTTTCTGGACACGATGAATAAATTGCCTCATCTTAAGACCTGTCCATAAAATCTCATACTTCCTTTAACAGATCACCAAGCAAGACATCACCTTCTCATTTACTGGTTTCAGATGCTCCATTTAATCTACCAGATGGATAATAAAACAAGTAGAACTTTAATTATTGCTAAAAAATACCACAAGAGGTTCAAATACACTGATTTTACTCTAAACAATCTGCTCCCTTAGTAAATAATTATTATTTTTGAGAAGCATATTAAATACTGCAACGGGATGATGAAAAATAAAAAACACAAATGGTTTTTGCATCTTTTCTAAAGCTGTTTCTTGTGTCACCTTTAAGTAAATTAGCACAACCGTGATCTGATGTTGGAAGAGGCTGTCCGCGAAGGTCAGATGTCACGAGGCTGTGCAAACAACCTTGTTTTTGCTCACACCGAGTCATGTTTAACCAGCTGTAGAGACCAAAGTGTCAAAAGGATCATGGCCTACAGTTCAGCAGAACCGGTCCATTGTTCAGGGTACATTACAATCCAATGAAGTTTAAAAACCATTCAAGTTCAACCTTGGAAACAAAGCTAAGGGTTTGTGTTTTAAAGTGTGGATTAAAAACCTGAGGCAAGAGCTGAAAGACCACCATGGTTTGCTGTGATTTTTAAAGAGTAACAGAAAAAGAAAAAAATAAACTCGGGTGTAACTGACAGATGAACACAGCTTATCAAGTCACACAAAAAAAATCCCTTTTAAATAATTTTCCTGGGGCAGCAGAAAGTTTTCCATGTTTGCTTTCATCACAGCGACGAAACCTCCTGAAACTTATCCCAAGTGTTTCTGCAGAGACAGGGGAGGATCTGAGTAATACCATCTGTTCGGCTCCGCACTCTGAGAGGTTTGCCTCAGTTGAAGACCGGGATCGGGGCCAAAACACTGGCTGCTTGGTCCATTCACCAACTCAAATGGGACGCCACTTGATTGTCAGTGTTTGAAGAGGCTTAACCAGCCTGGACGACCCAGGTGAGGGTGAATTGTACAACCAAAGTTTTTTAGAGCCTCTAAAGAGGACTAACGGACAGAGAACTTTGAGTTATCTATACACCCAAGGATAAAAGACCAACAAAACCTTTAAGCATCCCAAAGTAGCCCATCAACGTTGGCCTTGTTACAGATTCAGTTTGTGGTGCAAAATAAAAGTAAGAATGCTTTCATCTGGATCAAAGTGGAGGCGTTAAAGTGTCTTGTTCAGACAGGGTGACAGGATGCAGCAACAGATATATGGAGTGGTGAAACTCTAAGAAGTCTGTGTTGGGGAAAAAAACAAAAAAGGGAGTTCAACTAAAAGGCAAAGATCTCAAATTACTGGTCCATCTCTGTTCAGACTCTCACCTGTGGTCCAGAGACAGGAGGAATTGTGGATACACAATGAGTTTCCTCCTCCAGGTGGTTTGGCCTCTGCTTCACAGATAAGCTGCGAAGCCACCGGAGTCGTTCAGGACGCCTCTCTTTGGAGGGACTTTCCCTTCATGGCAGCATGAAGACCCAGAACTGACTGGAGTTCAACTCTCAAAAATGTACTTTTTAAAGCACATGTGTTGAACACAAAGCCCGGGTGGCCAAATCTGGTCCGCCATAGCTTTTTATGTGGCCTTCAATACTCCAGATGTATTGCATGAATATAACCTTCAAGATAACAGTTGTGTGCTTAAATAGTGATATTAATCAAATCAAAGTGTTTTTTTTTATCTGTTTACTGCCAAATTACATTAGTCAATAATTCCAGTTTTACTGTGATCACGAAAATTAATGCAAAATCAACAAATCGCATAATTTTTTGTGCTTGTGCATAGGGCTGTTGTAAACAAATAGTTTAGTAATCGAGTAATCTATCGATTATTCTTACGATTGAGTAATCGCATAAAAAATATTTATAAAATAAAATATTGGTAAATCTGGCATAACAGCAGTGTTACTATCGTATATCAATATCAGGCCAATTTTTTTTATTTGAGCTTCTCTTCTAGTTACATTTTTGTTGTTTAGAAAATTAACCTGTAACAATAATGGCTCACTTTCTAAGTTAGCCTGAAGAAAAGTTATACAAAAATCTGAAATTATATTCAATTTAATAATAAAGAGGCAGGCTCACAAATACGCTTATAAAAATGTCTATACTCCAATTTTTAGTTTATGTTTTCATCTTCAGTGAGTTTAATAGATGAACTCTCACCTTGCCCCATACCTGTTTG
>CAEGAE010041464.1:0-12547 GCA_903067095.1 Girardinus metallicus
AATGCGGGCTGTAATCAAAGCTAAAGGCGGCCCAACAAAATATTAGAGAGTGTGACCATTTTTTGGTGGCGACTTTTTTTTTGGCCAGGCAGTGTATAATACCAGCTGCTAGGGCGTCTTTAATGTATTTCTCCATGGTCTCCCGCTCGGGGCGGGAGATATTGTACAACCGGCTCGAGGGCAAATGGGCTCCGGGTAACAAATCAATAGAGCAATCGTAGGGTCGGTGAGGGGGCAGAGAAAGAGCCTTTGACTTACTGAATACTGGTGCTAGGTCGTGGTACTCGGCAGGAACTGATGATAAATCAGGAGGGTCTACCTCCTGACTGGCACATGGGGGAGGACACGACGGGACAGCAGATCGGAGACAGGTAGAGTGGCACTGGGTAGACCAGGATTCTACGTGCTTGTTAGACCAACTGATGTGTGGATTATGTGTCTTTAACCAGTCGAACCCCAAAACAATGGGGGGGTTAGCAGAGGGAAAAACAAAAAACGAAATGTGTTCCTGGTGGTTACCTGAGATGACCAGAAGTAACGGTTTGGTCTTGTGCGTTATCTGGGGTAGACTCACACCATTAAAAGCAGACATTCTGAGGGGAGTTGGTAAGGGAATAGTTTTAATGGACATTTGCCGTACTAGCTTGGAAGCTATCAGGGTCCGCTCGCAACCTGAATCCACCATGGCGGACAAGGGAAGGTGCTGATTATTGCTAAATAATTCGGCTGAGAGTAACAGGCGAGGAGTTTCGTCTCTTTGGCTCTGGTCCACCAGGTCCCTCACCTTTACTGATGGACTCGGAAATTTAAACGTCTTGGGCAGTTAGTGATGAAGTGGCCAGGTGTGGCGCAGTAAAGGCAGAGGCGGGTGGTCATGAGTCTATGTCGCTCCTCTGGTGAGAGCCGATTGTGCCCGACCTGCATGGGCTCGGGTTCGGGTTCAGGAGAGGCTAACTGAGGGGAAACAGAGGGAGCAGATGACGGACGAACTACGGGTCTTGGGTGAGTGAGCTTCTGATTCCTTTCCCTGTTTCTAGCACAGATCCTGTTGTCGAGACGAATAGTTAGCGTGATTAACTCCTCTAAGCTCTCCGGTTCATCTAGTGTTGTTAACTCATCCTTAATGTTTTTGTTTAATGCGTGGAAGTATACGCTCTTCAACGCAGGCGGATTCCAACCGGAGGCTGTGGCTAAAATGCGAAAATCTATTGAAAAGTCAGTGACGGTTCGCTGCCCTTGCTTTAGTTTCTGCAATTCACGGGAGCTAGCTGTATTATCGGGATCCTGACAGAAAACCTGTTTAAACTCTTTTAAGAAGTCATCAAAAGAACAACCTAAATAGAGAGGCGACGGGAACCTGGCTTCTGCCCAGTCTAAAGCTTTTCCTGACAGATGAGAAATGACGAAAGCTACTTTAGCCCCGTCATGAGTAAAACTCTGGGGAGAATAGTTAAAAACATGCGTGCATTGCATTATAAGACCTCTGCATCTGCTGATGTCTCCATTAAACCTTTCCAAGGCGGGGGGACGGATCTCAGAAAATGTGGGTCGGACTGAGGGAGCCGGATCTGGAGCTTGAACAGGCTCGATTTCCGGAGGCAGTGGAACTGACTTTTGTAAGAAGTCAGCGATTCTTTCCAAGCGAGAGTTGGTCTCAGCTTGACTCTTGCTTAATTCACGTAAGACCGACTCGTGGGTTTGCAGAATAGATTGCTGGTCTGCTAGAGTCTTCTGTATGGCGTCTGCTGGGCTCATGTGTTTGCCAGAGTGTTCTGTCATGGTGGGGTTAAGGTTTCAAACCCACATGCAGAACACCACACAGACAAGGATGTCTGGTATATTATGAGCAGTATGGCTCGATCGGGGAGTGGTCCGGTCCTGGGGGGGAAACTACTGGACGTCAGTGCACTGAAGGGAACAACAGAGAGGATGATGAGTTCAGGAACATGGGAATCGGTAGTGACTGAGCAGCGGGGAATGTGATGGTAAACCTACTTGGACAGAGATCGTTCAGACGTTGGAGGGGTTGATGAGGATCCGGGCGGGGGAGAAGCGGCGAGAGAGGTGGCTGAGGTGGGCAGAAGTGGCGGTAAGTCCCAAGGAGGGGAAGCGGCGTTGGAGGGCGGACAGGTAGGCTCGGGCTTGGAGCGTCAGTGGAGCGGAGCAGACTGCCGGGATCGGAGGTAGGTTCAAACTGTCACAGTGAGTATGGGGCTCAGGCATCCAATGGGAGGAACCCACGGTATCTCAGAAGGACACGAGAGGCTCTGGAACTGCGTTCCGGTTACCGGGGAGGTCACCTGATCAGGGAGAACAGAAATCAAACAGAAGAATTACTCGAGAGTTGCTGGTGAGCTAATCTCTTGGAAACTTGGAGAAAACTCGGAGTGGGCCTGGAGGTACCATAGAAGGCTAACACTTTGGCGTTGAAGGACTGGCAGTCTGCATCTCTTGAGCTTGAGGTAATGAGATGATTGCCAACAGGTGCGGCGGTGATGTCATGGATGCAGGCCCTCCAGCCACTGCCTCAAGGACTCCACCTGGTGGGAAAAGCACAACCCAGCCGCAGCCAACTCCTAGCAGAACCACCCCGGATTCTAACAAGAAGAGGAGGAAGTAAGTTTCCAGCTTGCAGATTTATAAAAATAGTTGCGACTATTCCTTATTTCAAGGCTGGTGGTAGGTGAAAAGGTCAGGGGAAAAGAGAAACTGACAGGTAAGCAGAGATGACCAAGGCTTTATTTGGGAACAACTTAAACTTTTCAAAGAAAAGGTTGTGCAGGCAACGAACGTAGGAGGACGGTTGAGCAACCCTGGGTCATTAGAACAGACATCAGAACATAATGTCTCTAAGACAGTGATGGATATGAGATCATCTGTCCAAGCAGTCAGCCAATAAAACAAGCACAGCAGCAGCGCTAGCCAATGCAAATACACCAAAAGGGTGGATAAACCCTATAAAAGGGGAGTGCAAAAGAGGAACCTTGGTTTGGATCCTCCAGGCAGCTTCGAGCCAAGATCGAGATGGACAAAGAACTCTGCAGCTGAAGAAGAGCTGGGGCCAAAGACTGTCCTTCACCTGGGGACCAACCCGTCAGCTCAGCAAAATGTGGCTTCAAATCGCACTTCTCTCATCAGCTGGGTTCAGACCCCAAAGACAAAGATAAAGACCAAGGCAAAGATGAAGATAAAGACAAAGGCAAAGACGAAGAATCGGTGCTTTCCTTCCATTCTACATCTCAACGGACCAGAAAGATCGTGAGACAAGGTGAAGGGGGCTTCAGAGCCGCAAGACAAGAAGCTGAGGACCGCTACACATACGAGGAAGTCACCCTAAGACCTGTCGCTTTAAATTAGTACTCTTCCTGCCAGCACCCATGGTGAGGCCTGTGTGACCTCACCATCCAAGCAGAGGCGAAAGCTCATCAGACCTGCAGGGACGCCTGCCCTCATCGATCAGCACTGTGAACTTCCTCCTGCTTCAACACCTTCTTCATCATCAGGCTAGTTCTGGGGTTCAAAATGCCAAACTCCGTCCGTCTCTCTCAAAGGTTCCCATTTTTTAGTTCTGTGTCAGCATTAGGGAAAGATAGGCCAGATGCTTGACTTTACTTATTTGATTATTTCTGCTACTGAATTAAGCTGTACTGACCCTTGCAAAAATGCCTTACTAATAAAATATTTAGCATAAAGAAAATCTGTGGACATTTAATTAATGAGTCACCTCAAAGTTCTTTGATGGTTGTAAAATAGCTATGATGTTCGATTCTGGAGAGGAAAAGGTGGAATATTTTATAGGTTACTTTTAGCCCAAAATTATATGTAAACAACATCCTTGTTCTTGTCACCAGCTTTAAACAGAATTTACCGCAGTTCTGGACAAATCCCAGCAGATTTAGGAAACTCAATTTACCTGTTAGACGGAGAGCTGGTAGCACATCTCACCCTCAGAAGAGGAAGTAGAAAGTGAGCGAGTAGAGAGAGAAGGGGTGGGAGGGTGTTGTGCAACAACAATATTCACTGCTATATACTTCTGTAACAGTTAACAGAAGCATATAACTTTTGAGAAAGTATTGTACAGAAAATTAACAAATCCTGATTGTGACATCGTTAGTTTTGAAACAAAATTTCATTCCAAAGCATAACATTCTTTAAATGTTCTCTTAATAAAATTTGCCAATTTCCACAGGTCTGCAATCATCCACACCAGCTCCAAAGCTTATTGACTGAGGGATTGACATTAACCTATCAATTGACTGAAGATTTAGTAACTTAAGATGGAAATGCTCTATTTAATGATCTTAATACAATTTAACATAAGTTATAAAGGAGAATTCCAGCATTTCCAGCTCCAAGTGAACTTGAAAAAATAAGGCCTGTAATTGTTAACACAATAGTCAGACATGACAGTTAAAGAAAAAAAAAACATGTACAAATTGTATTTCTTATGATGTAAAACGTTGGTAATTGGGTTGTGTAACATGAGTGATATCGCAACAGTGTACATCAAAAAAGAAGATGAAACGTCATTAAGTTATATTGAGCCAACCTCTCCTTGGGCTGCCACCTTATCGTGGTGGAGGGGTTTGAGTGTCCCAATGATCCCAGGAGCTATGCTGTCTGGGGCTTTATGCCCCTGATAGGGTACCCAAGGCAGACAGGGTTAACCCTTCTCCGGGTCGGGGGGGGGGGGTCCTGCCCCAAGTGGAGGAGTTTAAGTATCTCGGAATCTTGTTCATGAATCGGGGAAGAAGGAAGCGGGAAATCGACAGGCAGATTAGCGTAGCGTCTGCTGTGAAGTGGGCACTGTATCGTGGTGAAGAGAGAGCTGAGCCAAAAAGCGAAGCTCTCGATTTACCGGTCGATCTACGTTCCTACCCTCATCTATGGTCATGAACTCTGGGTCATGACCGAAAGAACGAGATCGCGGATACAAGCGGCTGAAATGGGTTTTCTCCGTAGGGTGTCTGGGCTCTCCCTTAGAGATAGGGTGAGAAGCTCAGTCATCCGGGAGGGACTCAGAGTAGAGCCACTGCTCCTCCACATCGAGAGGAGCCAGTTGAGGTGGCTCGGGCATCTGGTCAGGATGCCTCCAGGACGCTTCCCTGGCGAAGTGTTCCAGGCACGTCCCACCAGGAGGAGGCCCCGGGGAAGACCCAGGACACGCTGGAGGGACTATGTTTCTCGGCTGGCCTGGGAACGCCTTGGGATTCCTCCGGAAGAGCTGGAAGAGGTGGCTGGGGAGAGAGAGGTCTGGGCCTCTCTTCTTAAGTAGCTATTGGTACCCGTCAAATAAAATACAGAATGGTTTTTAATTTGGCAGTTAAATGTTGTTTTCCTGTGCTGCTGGAGCATCTTGCAGATTCGGTTGCCTAGAGACAAATATCACAGACCCGCTACTCCACTACGTTCTAAGAAGTCAAACTCAGGCTGTGGTGTGCATCCCATATTTTGATTTCTGAAAGGTGGCAACTCCAGTAAATAATCTAAACAATTTTTGTAACCACCCTTCTGCTGGTAACTACAAAATTCTGAGTAAGATAGAAGTCATTAATGTTAATGAAATGTGTCCCCAAACACAGTTGAGGGAGAGAGCTCAGTGAGGTGAATGAACCTGACACCCCACCCATGTAAAACATTGCAGCAAACAGCCTGAGTGAAAAGTAGTGCAGATCCCGAGATACTGAGTGAAAAGTATCTTTTGTGCTGCTTTAGTTTCTGAGATATTAAAAATTATTTTTTTAGAACATCCAGAGGTCACCATTCCCCAATGTTGCTCCAAAACAAATCAGTGGGGTACTTTTTTGTGCTCCGTTAGTGCAGTATGTGCCATTAAAATTTTTGTTTCGCCCTGTGACTGACACAATGGACAGAGGAACATGACCAGATATGGTAGTTTGTAAGGTAGGCTACTTTTGAGAAAGATGGACACAAAACAAAATGAGAAATTATGAATCACATCAGAATATGTAAAATATTTGGTATGAAGCACTTATGACAATATTTAAAATGCTATTCTAAACAACTGTTGGAAGATGTCAGTGATTTTGCATTAATATAGAAAGTGACCCTAAACAGCACCAACAGGCAGTGGTGTATATTTTAGCTACCTATGGCTAAAGCTGCTGCAAGCTGGCTTACTTTTCAGTCAGAGGCTGTTTCTTTTATACACAGTTGAGAATAGTACATTGATAATGACTGAAAACGTTATCACGGCTAACTAAAACATAAATACTGATCTAACCTTTCTTTATGTCCTTAAAACAATGAGTGTCCGTGAATTTTTCAGTCAGGTTTTCCGAGGCAAAATCACACTGTAAGTACAGATACACTGCATCTAGTTAGAACAGAAGTTGTCTGACGTAATTGTGAAAAGGGTCTATTAGCACAGGATTTTCAAATTAAATTAGGAAATGCACGTCTGAACCATGAACTAAAAAACATAAGCTCCACACTGATTAGAAAAGGAATGGTAAATAAAGAATCAAAACTGTGAATTTTGGTATAATTTTGATTTGCAGTTGTTATTATTGTGTTAATAGTACCACTTACCTGTGCAACTGGGCTATTTCCTGACTAATATCATCGAGCTCCTTGATGCCACTGAACTCTCCTGAACCCACTGAACTAGAGCTGTCCTGTCAACATAGAAAAATAAAAAAAAGGGGTAAGAAGCTTTGGAAAGTGAACTTTGATCATAAAAGAAAACCAAATGATTAAGAGGCAGTAAATGGGATAGGGCCTAAGGAACAGAAACAGAGCTAAAGAATAAATATTAATGCAGCAGGAAAGAAGCAGTACATATCTATATCAATAAATGGTCATGTAGGGGCAGGAACCGCATTTGTCCCACCAATGAATTTCACCGCATTTGCGAAAAATATTAGATTTTGAAATCTTCAACTCGAGTACTTTTACTTTGAAGGTGCAACACAGCGCCCTGCCATTTCAAGCAATGTGAGCAATTTCCTAAAACATAGCCAGCCATCCTCAGTATTGTTTTTTCTTGCCCTAGCCCAAGATGCATCTCTTTGTGCATCTCTGGGGAACTTGGTCAATCACTAATGGTGTACCGATCGACCTGCCACCAATCATAATCAGCTGATTTCTGTGAAAAAGTGTATGATCAGTAATTGCAGATTACTGTCTTTTGTTGCCGATCACAAAAAACGATCACCTCATACTTTGCACCTGGCAGCAAATTCTAAGCAATGCCGTGTGAAACTTTAACGCTCAGAGTGATGGGAAGTTTGCATATTGCGATGGAAAAATACCTCAGGGTGAAGCACATCAAAATGTATGAACACAACAAATTTAATATGATATTTATATATTATAGGCTATATTGGGGCTCAATGCAGAAAAAAAGACATCCAGAGCGGTCAGACAGCAAGTAGAGCAACACTCTCCCGCATAATCATGACAGTCAGAAAACTAAGTAAATAACCCGGAAAATAATTTATTGAGCTAGATGGCCAGTGATGTAAGACACTGAGTTCTGCTCCCGCTGTTGGACCGCCGCTACGCGGTACTGAGGAGTAATATTTCACAGACATACTGCCATTCGATCTCCAACAGCCAGTATTTTCTGAAAACATTAAAAATCTTTTTAAAACTGCAGCATGTAACTTCAAAAAAAAGTTTTAACGTAACTTTTGCTATGTTCTAACATGAGATAATATAAGAGAGAAAAAATTGAGCTCCTCTTTCTACTCACTGTGTTCTGCAGAGTTAAACCGCTCGGTCAGACAACCAATCGAGCCAAGATAACACAGCTAGCCATGCTCACAGGCAGTTTTGATTTAGTAACTTGTCAAAACAGACTCACACATATTTGTGTGTGTCTGTGGGGGTGAGCATATGTACATCCTAAATCTACATGTTATTGTTTTTTTTGTTGTTGTTTATTTGGAGGCTTGCCGCTCTTTCTGGATTTTAAATGTGACTCTGAAGTGAAGCTAAATATGAATAAGCTGACTTTTAAACAGTCAAATCTAGTCAAAATGTTTGCCAAAAAGAGTACAAACTAAGCAAACATCGTTGCTTCACCTCCTCCTCCTCTGGATGTCTCAGACACGTCACTTGAGCCTGGAAATGTGTAGCCCACATTTAAATGAATTTAAAAACATAAAATAAAAAAAAAAAAAACAATGGACCATCTTAAAAGATACTTCTTTGATCTTATTAACTATTATTAAATATTGAGATGGAAGACACCAGATTTTTTTCTAGTTCGGGCTTGATGCAAAGTTATTTCAATAAGAGATAACATTTGGAACAGAGACCATGTCCTTCTGAAATAAGCAAATACATCACATTGTTTATTTGCTTTTTAGTGGAAAAACTGATTTGACCAATCAGCAGGGTCCAGACATGGTGGAGTCAGTACAGAAATTATAGAGGACTTAAAAATACTTCACATCACTAGTTGGGATAGCATCAAAAACAAACACATATTCCTTTGGCGGTATGGGAATGGCAAATGTCTTTAAAAGTTCAGAATAAGACATTAAAGACCAGAAAAGAAGCATTTGTTCATAGTAATTACATAGCTTTATGGGTTTTCCAACACTGTAGTTGTAAAGCAGAATAAAATTAATGCCACCAAGTTTTTAGAACAAATAATTAGGTATAAAATTCCAGATTGAGGATAATTTTTTAAGAAACTGTTTAATCCAATTTATTTTCAACATATTGTTTAAGGTTGAAAAATTAAGAAAATTTAGGCAACCAAGTTCGTATGAGTTCCTTAAATGGGTTTTGCACCCTGTGGGATACAGAAATTTCATACACTGTAGACAAAACCAAACCACTTGATACATTTAATGGGAGTTGGGGAAATTATTGAGTTCATGTGACCTTGTCGGCATTCAAAAACAAACTAATACGGGTATATAAAGTTCAAAATGGCAGACCGTATGGACAAAGACATACATTGTGAGATATGAGTTGTTCTTATTAATTCTTCAAGTACTTCGACGTCTCATGTCTATGCTTTTATTTTGAAGGAGGTTTGTTCCGCTTATTTTCTTCTTCTTGACGTTCATCAGCTGATCTGTTTATTGGTGAGACTGGTGCCACAGTCATTGATGATAAACTGCTTCAATTTATTTGTAAGACGTAATTCTTCGGTAAACCTATTTAAACACCTCATGACCAGCGTGCTTTCTGATCGAAGCCCTGTAGTGGTCAATTAAGAAAATCCAGCAATAGAGGTCAAAATCCACAACAAATGGTCCTTCGAGCCAGATTATTGACTGCTACAGAATGTCATCAGAGGAAAATACAGCAACCCACCCTCATACTGATGTACGAGAGCGACATGCAAGGCAGCACCGTACACCCAAGGATCTAGAGGAGTACATCCTTGCCTACAACCCTCATAGGCCTGCTCTGTCCTCCCACCTCAACCACAGAGTTCACAAGGAGCAGATGAGAGCAGCGGCCACAGCAGGCAGTGGACAAGCAGATGCAACTTCTCATCTTGGCACAAGCGGAGTGTCACGTAGCTCTACTCCTGGTGACCCACTGAGTACCACATCATTCAGAAAACTTCTGAATGATGTCTTCCTCCTCAGTCCATTTCCAGGACTGAGGAGGAAGAAAGAGTGGAAATAGCTGAAATCACTCAAAAACTATGTCAGTATAAACATTGACAATGTCGTCGCCAAAATCTACTGGAGCACATCAAATCATTCCTACAGGAGAAAAAAAACGAATGAGGAGGCTCACAAAACTGAAGGTGCCACACCCACTCAAGTACGAGTACAGTCCTCACTCCACACCCTCACCTGTGTCCAATCTCCATGTGTTCAATCTCTCACCTTCAGCAGAAAGATAGGTTCACCACATGGAGACACACACTGAAAGAGACACACCTGCAAATATGATTTTAATACGAGAGAGAGAAGATGAGCTGAGATACCACAATCCTGGAGTAGTAAGGGAGAGAGCGAACTCTGCATTCACCCCAATACATTCAATCTCTCCAAAGCACACAAGATCCTCTCATCCCAGCATCTCAACTGGTCAATTGATGCCAATCTCAACTCTATAACAGCCCATAAGGCCAGCTCCCCTTCAAACTAGGGCTGGGTGATATGAGAAAAATCTAATGTCTCGATATTTATTTGCTTTATCGTGATACACGATATGTATCGCGATAATTTTAAATAACCTCAGATTCTTATTTTAAACTATACAGTAGGGCTGGGGGATATGAGAAAAATCTAATATCCTGATATATCTTTTCTATAACACAATACACTTAAATAAGCTCCAATGTTATTTTAAACTTGCAGCATGATGTCACCCATGCAAGTTCCCTCCCCCATTTCCCTCCTAGACTTAAATGTAAGCTCATATAAAAAGGGATGCAGCGTTTTGCTATGGACTGTCTACACTATGACTAGATAAGGTGAGAAATAAGTTTTTACAAAGAAAAAAAATAGCGAGGGAGAGAGATGTAGGTCAGTTATGCTTGACTTTGACAAACTTAACATATAGATGTGCTGTGGAATAAGGTGTGTTTTGGTTCAGCTTAAAAATAAAAAGGCGACCTACACACAAACTGACAGAGCATCAGTAAAGCAGTTAAATTAGCTAATCTACCATCGCTGTGTTAGCTTGACTAATAGCAGCGGTGGCTAATCTACCACAATAATCACTTATTAATAAAAGCAAAATACACATGAAGCCTAAAAGCATAAAACTGTAACGAACTGAATGTTCTGCTCTATGTAAGGTAATGTTTGAGTGTTTTTGGTTCTGAATCCTAATACATAAAGTTGCGTTGTTGTCAGTTGCTATGGCAACGAGTCTGCGTGTATGTAAAGCCGACAGAGAGAGAAAAAAAGAATGAGTTTTGAGTTATTATTCTCATTGCATAGCACTAAATGAATCATACCTACATCTCCAGGTTTCACTTTAACGAAATAGTTCTGCACCGGCAGAGCGGCTGTGAACGGCACGTAAAAGAAAAGTCTGATTAGTCGGTGAAATAAATCTGTGGTTCAACCTTTTGTAGCAATAGTTTAATAACATGTTTCTCACATGACCTCATTTTGTTCGACATCCTCCATATAAAATCCACCCCACTGCCAAACTATTGATCCAGCACTATTTCTCTTCAGAACTAAATTAGTTCATCTGATTCCTCTTCAGTTTCCGTCTCATTCAGCCTCAAACTCTCGCATGTTTGTTTTCTCCGCGCAGCGTGATTGGTAGAAAATGTTCAGGCTAGTGATGCATTCATAGGGATAAACCATACTCGCAGTAAAAGTTTATTATTTGAACGATTTATACTCGATGGTTGCGATATAGCCACTTTAACTATCGTGAATTGAAAATATCGCTATACATCGAGTATATGCGATACATCGCCCAGCCCTACTTCAAACCTATGTAACAGGTCTATATTGTAGCAAAGATGAAATCAGCTCTAGACACCAACCTCAGGTACAGCAGCTGTAAACAACCACAGCCCTGCCTTACCTGCCAACAGCTTCATATCCCAGGCCACAAGCAATGATGAACTATCCTCCACCTCAGTCTCCTGCAATTCATGGACAACCACAATATACACCCATGCCATCATATGCAACGTCACCTTAGTTACTGCCATTTGTCCCGGTGATGACTAAAATTTCCCCAGCTTTTCAGTCACAGTTCCCAGCAAATCAGAGCACAGCTCCGCACAACTTTAGTCTGCAACCACACCCCGTATATGGTGTGCCCACACCCAAAATCCCTGATTTCATATCAGACAGTGAAAGGGAGTTTGCTAACCTAAAACTAGCCTTGGATAACCTGGTGGAACCCTATCCAGAGCAAAAAATACTCGAACACCTCAAGCTCCCAGAAGCACAGATGGTTGGCCAGTCATGCAGACATGACCCATTCCCATATACAGCAGCCATGCATGCATTACAGCTTCAGTATTGTCAGCCCCACCAGTTAGCACAAGCTGAGATAGCAGGTGCAGTTGAGACTTCACATCTCAACTGCACCTGATGTGAAGTCAGAAGATGCACAAGCATTCCAGAGCTTTGCTCTCAGAGTCCATCTCCTTGTCAGTGTGTTGCTCTCACTAGAGGGACCTCAGGGGATGGAACTTAACTGTTGATCGCTTACTCTGTAAGCTGCCCAGATATTACAGAGATGGGTTCATTGAATATCTCCAGCTGCATGGAAAGCTCAACACCACGAGCCTCAACCCTTACAACTTACAAGACCTAAATGGGTGGCTTCAAGGTAAAGCACAGCAGAGTCTGTCAAACAGACTAGTTGTTGGGGTAAATGTATATAATTTATCATGTATTACTATAATGCTTAGTATTACTAGTATGCTTTATATTAAATACATCTTAATATTTAGGTTTGAACTTACTTAATAGATGTGTGTAGTGATCTATGTTTGAACTATGTGAAGAGTCTCTTTTCAACAGAAACATTGTAGTTGGAGTATTCTGTGCACCTGGAACCATCGGAGGAGTAGGAAGGCTGGGGCCCAGAGCGGAGGAGTAGGGAGGCCAACTGAAACTATTTT
>CAEGAE010041466.1:0-25457 GCA_903067095.1 Girardinus metallicus
CAATAAAACTCATCAAACTATTTCTGGAACAACATAAGTTACTTTATACATGTTCTGCACTGTTTATAATTAAACAAAGATAATTAGCATTTGCCACCAGCTAGCAGCTCGTTAGCAGCCTTCGTCCCTTCGGCTCCTTTCGTGGCTCATTTCATTTCCATCTTGTCCGGTTGTGTTGTCGTCTAACTTGGACTAGGACATCAGCAGCTTGAATTTACCAAAACTACTAACTATTATCAAGGCCCTTTCTACTTTTAATTCAATATTATGCGAGTAAAAATGGCGAATTTGAACAGCGTCTGTTTTGTTCTCTGGCTTTATGGCTTTTCTTCCTTTCATGGCGCGTTTAAAAAAAACCTGAAAGTGTGCAATAGCGCCACCGTCTGGTCTGGAGTGTAAACTGGAGCTACTGCCGTTCACTAACAGATCTTACATCACATCTGAACATGGATTGGATAAAAACAGCTTCCATGTTTCAGTTAAAAACTGAAAACAACAGATCATATCTGGAGAGATGTAAAACTGAAGATACCTGCTACATGTAGAGTTTAAAGGATCCAGGACCAGTTCAACATGTTGGCCTAAATATGTTGCAATTTTCCTATTGCCTAAAAAATTGCTGTTTGTATTAGGCCAAAACTCATAATTACTTAAAAAAACGTACATCTTTTGTTATATCTGTCACCCATGGAGGTCGCCATTTTTTCACCGATGGGTTGATGACGTCATCAGGTCTTTTCTGTACTGGAGTCTACAGAGGAAACACAGCAAGGCCGACTTTACCTGAGTTCTTGTTTATCATATTTTTTATTCATAATGAAACATTCGTTGTTTCATTCTGAACCTGAAGGCAGCAGCAGCTCCTGCCGCCAACTCTTCCTCTTCCTGTCTGCTCCTCCTCCTCATCACCTCTGGTTATTTCTATGATCGCTGTCAAATTAAAAAGGCTTAATAAAGTTACTCTTCACTGTTTGGCTGGAGGAGCCATTACACTCATTTACCCACAATGCACTGCAGCGTGAACAACATGGCGACATTCCTGTGACAATATTTTAAAATAAAAACTAAATACCCTACAGTATTATTGCTGTATTGTTTTCACATCTAAGATAAATATTTCCCAAACATGGAAATATTTTTCTAACTAGTCTGGTTCCCTTTAAGGACAAGTTTTGTTTTTGTTGTAGCATCTCTGTCACTAAACTGTCAATGTTTGATGTTTTCAGGCATGAGAGATGTAATTTAAAACATTCAGAAATTTCTGTATATTTAATAGTTTTCTTTTAAAGTAAGTTTTAAGGGAATTTTTAAATAATTCCATTTTAAAATATACACAAAATATCTGTAAAAGCATATTGTTTCATTACTTGAACAAATACATATTTTGTTCACTTAAAGTATACTTTTGTTTAATATATTTCTTAAAAGTGTATTGTGATAGAATTATATTTAAGTTTGTTTAAAGTCATAATGTCGGCTTCAATTGAAAATCCACTTTAGAAAACTAAGTGTAGAAAAATAGTCATCCGTGTCGGAAGAGAGGAGAAAACAATGAATCTCTTGCTGTGCTTCACATATTACCGTTTTCCACCGGTCCGGTCCGGTCCGACCCGGCCCGGCTCGGCTCAGCTCGGCTCGGCCCGGCCCTGCCCGGTCCGGCTCGGCTCGGCTCGGCTCGGCTCGGCCCGGTCCGACCCGGCGCGGCTCGGCTCGGCTCAGCTCGGCTCGGCTCGGCTCGGCTCGGCCCGGTCCGACCCGGCTCGGCCCGGTTCGGTTCGGCTCGGCTCGCTTTCAGAGCTTTTCCACCAGCTTATTTCGGGGCTGGCCCCGCTTTTCAGGGCCTTGTTTCGGAGCAGGGCCTGCCGGCCGCCCTGTTTTGGTTGGTGACGTAAGCTCCGCTGCTGCTCTCTGATTGGCTGTGGGCGCGGTCAGACGGCGCAGCAAAGAGACGAAAAACGAGGCGCGACGTTTGAAACTCGCTGCAACGCGGAAGTGATGGAAGATACAAACAAGCCGTGAACTAGAAGATGGCGGCTTTTCCTTGCTTCGGGTTTCAACATTCAGCGGCAGCTCGATGGAGTGAAGGAGGAACGAGTCGTTTTTGTCCCCGTAGGGAGAGAATGGAAAGCCTCGTTAGCCGCTTGGAGCCCCGGTGAGCACCGACCCAGACGCAGCTAACGCCGCTGCTGCTGTCCGGCCAGGTGAGCAGCTTGTAGGTAAATCTGTCTGCTTTCTGCCTGCATACAGTCATGGAAGACATTTGAAACACAAAGTCTGCGGTGTTTTTATTGCTCAAACACAACATGCGCATTTTCTGTTGCACATTACAGTTATAAATAACTGTCAACATTACAGTTATTAATAATTGTCAATATTACAGTTATTAATAACTGTCAACATTACAGTTATTAATAACTGTCAACATTACAGTTATTAATAATTGTCAATATTACAGTTATTAATAATTATCAACATTACAGTTATTAATAACTGTCAACATTACAGCATGTCGCCTTCACTTGGTTTTTATGTCTTTGCGTGAATCTACGTGCTTCCATTGTTTCTGTCATGCTGGACGCTACTCGCTTGACCCACATGCAGAACACAACAGGAGATGGAGAAATCAGATACATAAAGTTTATTTTATGAATAGAACAACGTTTGGTGAAATGTGCGAGTTAATCCTGGGACCACTGGATCCGGACCGTCAGCGGTCTGAGGGCCGTAAGAATGAAACGAGTTCAGGAACGGCTTACTGAGGTCGGGACGCTGCAGCCCGGGATGCTTGTGGGCGGGGCGGTCCGGGCTCCGATGGCGGGCGGGCAGATGGTCGGACCATCAGCGGATCTTCTCCAGTCACAGATGAGGCTCCGGATGAATTTTCAGCAGAGGTTCTTGGATGTGGATCCGATTATCTGGGGCAACACAACAGGTTTACTCCATGGCACCACGAGAGGAAACCTGCGAGGAGGTCAGAGAAAAGTTCAAGTTTACTGGGAAAAGATTTTAATTCTCAGAGAAGCGTAATAGTAAAACACTCGGGCGGCGCTCCTCTTCTGCTGGTGGTGATGAGGACAATGAGGACCTCCTCCACCGGACAGCAACCTCATGGCTCCTCCCAGCAAGACCAAAACCTCCAGCACCCTGCAGTTTGTCATTTTGCTATTGTTGCATCCGAGTTCCCCCCTTGTGAGATAATAAAACATATATTCTATTATTGTAAAATGGCTACATATCAGTTCTCTAAAGAAACGGTTATGAACTACTAATTGTAGAATGAACAATAAACCTGAAGAAATGATAGTGGTATTTTATCCATGGCATAGGTCTAAAACTTACAATAATTACATTTTGTCTTTAATTTACACAACTATTCCAGTTATTTATAATTCTGTATGTCTGGATGGTAAAAATGTGTTTGCATGTATTTAAATCATTCCTTCTGTCTATGTAACTTCCACATTAGTAACTGTTATTTATCTACATTTCTGTGCTATAAACTATAACATCTGATTACTTTTCCCAGGGAGCAGAAGAAGAGGAACATGGCTGACATGATGGTGAACGATGAGGAGAACCGTCAGAACAACAACTGGATCTCCTTCAGGAGGAAGCAGCCAGATGGCAGAAAGAGGCAAAGAAAAAATAAAATAAAATAAAAGCTGTTGCATCTCTTTTTTATACTCTCTCCACACATTATTGTACAAACTGTAGTTTGTTTGGCATCAAGGTCCTAATGCAATCCTCCCAAACTGAGGAGCTTTAGAGTGAAAATAACATTATTTTATATAAATATGTCATTGACTCTTAACATTGCAGATTACCAATGAAGGTATCCAACAGTGAATACATTATTCATCAAACCAAACATTTTGATGTTATTATCAGGGTTTCTATTAACAAGAACCCAGAATATAAACCATGTTTGTTAGTTTCTACTTTATGCATCTTTCTATCCGCTCACCGTTTATCTGTCTGCCTGGAGAATCTTCAGTGTAAGAAAATGAAAAAATGTGTCCAAACCTGAAACCTTAATTAGTGATAAATAAGCCTGAGTTTAAACTTTTAGCCCCGATCAATTCTTAGTGACCAAACTGTGAAAACATGAAGGTTTGATTAAAACCAGAACCAGTCAGATTAGAAGGAGCTCAGCTTTATTTGTTCTCAGTGTAACTTGAACATCAGGTGAATCATAATTAAACGTGTTGAGAAGTTAAAAACAACAGATTGTTAATGCACTTCAGCTCTGTCAGAACATCAGACAGTTTTTAATTCTAAATGTTTCATCAGCACATTGAGCTCATGTGATTCCTGCTGCAGGAAGGTGAAGGTCTCTGGACTCCTGCTGGGAAACACGACTGCAGTCAGGAAGACAGATGAGACGAGGCTGAGGAAGAACCACGATGGTCTGCAGTTCACCTGCAAACACATCCCAGGATATTAGGAATCACTTTTAAGTCATTTGCAACACCCTGACTAACATTAGCGCATGTATATTCGTCACTATTACAAGTTGTATAGCAGTTTAACACAGAAATCATCGTTAGCTCACCTGCTGTCCTGCTGCCAGGCGGAGATCAGCTCCTCCTCCCACCGCGCGTTTTCTTCAAGTCTCAGAAAAATCACAATCAGGCCATAAACGATAACTCGGCTCTTCTTTTGTCTCAGAAAAACAACTGGCGTTAGGTCGCACATGGCGCCTGGAGGCGGGGCGCTGTACCCCCTCCCACCGCCAGGAGGCGGCACCTGCTGCAGGGCCGAGCTGCTGAAGTTGAGTCGGTGGAAAACGGGCAGAAGTGGCTGCAGCCGATGCTAATGGCAGCTTAAGTGATACATTAGCTCTGAAGGAGGCCTGAAATCTGATCCTTCAAACTGAGTCCAGCAGACGGCTCAGACATTTAGATTAAAGGCTGAAAATAGAGTTTGATGGATAAAATATTGATTGGTTAAAACTGCAAAGCGTTTCTTGTGTTCTCTCTCTTCCTTTCCCATAGAAAGTATTCCTGGCTCGGTGCCGAGTTCATCTCCTGGATTTAGTTTCTGTTTGTTTCTGCTATAAATATCAACACATAAGTCCCTTTTATTGATTATTCAAATTGTCTGTACTTTGAGGCTTAATTTTGTAAAATCAGATTTTTTTTTTCGCCAATGAACTTTTTGGGCTTCCTTAGTGATGTTAGCCAAGAACCGCCATCTTGTTTTCTGGTCTCTTTATTTCATCTGAGTTCAGCTCAACTCACAGAAGGAATTATTAAAATAAAAGCCTTTTTTAATGGTGACCTATTCTGCTTCCTGTAAGAGGTCAGGATCGATGGTTATATAAAACATGTTCGCCATACTTTACACACCAAATCATTCTGAGATAATCAGATTTCAGTCTGAGCTGTTTTAGCGTCTCTGTCACTTTAAATCCAAACAAGCTACTGCTGGCCACGCCCCCAACTCAACATTTACGCTCAGATGCGCAATTATGCAACCATACATCTTTGAAAAGCATCAGTGGAGTCTCCTGCACAGCCAACCAGAAAGCAGCAAGTCAAGAAAACTCTTGACTTCCAGCAGCCATTGTACAGAGCATAAAAGCCAGCTGACCAACCGCTGGAGATCAGCTGGGGTTGCTAGGTAACGACACAGTGCCAGTTGAATGTGACTCAACAGCCAGGAAGTTTTTGAAACTGCTCATTTTCCAGACACCAAAATCATGAGCTTATTGCCAAAAACCAGCTGAGTGTTTGACTGTTTTTGGAAACAGTCAAAACCAAAATGGAAGTTCAAAACCAAGCAAAATGTGACCTTTGAATTATAGGTCGTATTTAAATTCGCAAACCTCGCCAGGTTAAGAGAATATGGTTTGAAGGTAAAAACAACTTGAGTAAAACTGCAATTTTCTCCTTTTTTGGTCACAAAGTTGAGATGCAGCAAAACCTAAAACTCACAAGAAGAGTTCAGGAATTTTAAAATTACTAAAAGAAATCTTAAAAACTCAAATGTATGCAACAAAAAGGCCTTTGCTCCACATTTCTATTGACTTATCTGATTTGTTTTCCTGTCTTAAACCTCAGGAGACTTCAGATTGTGATGTCATCGGTTGTCATGGCGACTCTTTCTGCCTCTTTCAGCATCTGGACAACTTGCAGCGCTCACATTTTCTTCATGCTTTTCCTTCCTACAGGAAACTCTAAATGCTGCTCAAAGATTTTCAGTTCCATCTTCCTCAGGCGAAGCCGTGAAGATCAGAACCGGCAGAACCCAGGAGGATCGGATGAGACGGTTCAAGATTCCATGAAGTCACATAATGAATGTGGAAGCCAATGCTTTCTGGAAGAACGCACAAATGTTGCTGCTTTACTCAGAGTGGCAAGAACAAGATGGAAACTGTTGTGACGTCGTCATGGTTTCGATGTGAAGCACCAAAAACGTGATCCGTCCAAAATGAGCTGCAAGACAAAAAGGTCCAACTTTGTCCTTTAAGGTCTCGGTTTCATCTGAAACCAGGGAAATCGACTCAGTTTCTACCCAAAGTGTCTCTTTATCAAACCTGAATGCCATTTAATGCTGATCAATAATACAGGCCCAGTACAATCCCAGCTGGGCCCCATTTCCCACCCAGATGGGGCCCACACTGAGGGACTGCTGTTTTATTCATGTGTATTTTGTGTATTTATATCCAAAAAATGCAAATCACTGAAACTAAACGGGAAAACAAGGATCTTCTTTGGATCCAGATCTGGATGACCTTTTCATAAGCAAAACATGCAGCACAGAGTTTAAGGACAATTTCACCATTTGTGAAAATTAAGGTTAACACTGTGAGACCCTCCAATAGTGAAATGATGGAGGAGAAACTTGTAGCCATTTTTGGACAGAATGAAGATATTTCTCTAGTTTTAGCTTCACATTTCCAGGGAGTGTTGATAACAAACCCCATCTTTTCATACAAAAGTTATCTAAAGATGTTATTTCAGAAGAAAGTTTGTTGTGGTTTTGGTGAATCTCACACTTGTTTAGCCAAGAGTTGTTCAAAATAGAAATATTTATAGAAATCTGCTTTTTGGGTCAAAAGCTAACAGCTTCTTCTGACCTTTGCTGACCTTTTGGGTTTCCTGTAATAAACTGGAGAGTGATTCATCGACTCCAACAGGCCGAGTGTCCGAGAAGAGAGAAGAAAAAAGGGAAGCAGGAACATTTAACCGGTGACTCGTTAAGCTGCATTTATCTGGCAGGTTTGACTTTTTACACAATTCAGGCTTACTGGCTGTTTCAACAGCAGAAACAGAAAACCGTTACCAGTCGTTACCATCACCACCGGAAATAAGCTGAGACTTTATTCACACACTCAGACAGAAACACAAACTCAAAACATTTCAACTAATACTTAAAAACTGTTATTAAAAATATCCCAGTGTCATCAGCAAAATGGATGAAAACCACAAGAAACTTCTGATAATAAATACTGTGGATGGATGGAGTGATGCTAACCATTAGCGTGTTTACTAGCAGCTGGTTGAGCTTCTATCTCTTTCTGGAATCAATAATTATTGATCCCAAACATTTGGAGTTGCTGATCAGTTCTGCATGCAGGTTGATAATAACAGAGCATGAATATTTCATTGTGCTGCCTGAAACAAGACGCACAAAACAAATTGAGGCAAAATATAAAGAAGTGATTGGTTGAGAGCATAATTCATGGACTATGTGAGACCAGAGCCTGAAAGTCCTGGAAGCAGCAAAGTTTCACTTTGGGAGGAAAACTGGCGACAGCTTTACAAAAACTTCAACAGGAAAATCAAACCAGAAACATCCTCAGAGTCGGTTCTTAATTAATCAGATTACTAATTTAGTAATCGATTAATTGTCAAGTGGACAAGCAGAAAAATGAAAGAACATCATATTCAGAGCAGTAATTATGCCAAAACTGTTTAATAAATATGTAAAGCTTCTTAGTTTGTAAAATATATTTTACCCAGAACTCTTCAAGTGGCTTTTTAGCTTCACTTGGTTCAAATTTTGTAAAAAAGAAAACATGTCTTCTATCCAGTTATTACTGTGTTAATCCAGAAGACAGTAAATGGATCCTCTCTGCTCTGCACTGATGTAAGTGTAGCAGGAAGGCCTGAGCTAAAACACGTTGATGTGATTTTTAGTTTCATCCATACAAACAATCAAGCATACGCTAAAGCGTTACGTTATTTTAAGCAATAAAATGTTTGCTTTTTTGTTTTTAGAAGAAATGTACAGTTTTAAAATTATATAAACTACCGTATTTTTCCCTTTTTTTCTCACGCTTTGAACCATGCGGTGCTACAAGCCGGGATTTTTCTTCAACCACCAGGGGGCTCTTTAGCAGGAAGTGAGTCATCAGAATTAAAAATGGGAAATCAAAGAAGAAAGTGCTCATTTTCATTTGTAACAAGCAGATGCTGGCAGCAGGCACAGCCGAGAAATTTCTTCAAACTCATATGATGCAGCTTTTAAGTTGAGGGCTGTCGATCTGGCAGTCCAGGAGGAAAATAGAGCCGCTGGACGTCCGTTCGGCGTGAACGAACCATGGTTCGGCGTTGGAGACGCAGGGCTGCGTCCTTAATAGCAGATATATGTACATTTCCAGTTTTTATCAAAAAATTTGTGGGTGCGGCTTATAATGAGG
Source organism: Girardinus metallicus (assembly GCA_903067095.1). NCBI lineage: Eukaryota > Metazoa > Chordata > Actinopteri > Cyprinodontiformes > Poeciliidae > Girardinus > Girardinus metallicus. Next base: position 8,648 of record CAEGAE010041466.1, read on the forward strand.
TGCGCTCTGTAGTCCGGAAAATACGGTAAGCTGAAGTGGTTAAATAAAATGTAACCACTTCACTTAATTCTCTGATTAAATTATTAATAATAATTGATAACTAAAATAATCATTAGTTGCAGCAAAGCTGCAAGTTTCTAGCAGATTTATATTTTGGATTAGGGATCAAACGATTAATTGACTTACAATTAATTGTCGGTTAATAGTTTGTTAAATTAAAATTAGTTCCAATCGATTAATAACGTCTGCTTAGATTTTCTTAGCGTTGTAGTTTGGCCTCCATCCAGCAGATGGCGTCACTGGTCATCCTGAGGCAAAGCCGTGGATACCGAAACAAAGATGGTGGCCATATCAGAACGGGAATGAGACATGAAAGGAACTTAATGCTTCCTGTTTAGAAATGTAAACACTCGAGGGTCTCTTAATGTGACTTTTCAGCTTCTTTACTAGAAACTCCCCATGTGCTGCAAAGGCAGGAAGCAGAAAACAAGAAACAGGAAGCAGGAAGGGAGAAACAGGAAGCAGGAAACAGGAAACAAGAAGCAGGACACCAGGAAGCAGAAAACAAGAAACAGGAAACAGGAAGCGAGAAACAAGAAACAGGAAACAGGAAGGGAGAAACAGGAAGCAGGAAACAGGAAGCGAGAAACAAGAAACAGGAAGCGAGAAACAGGAAGCAGGAAACAGGAAGACGCAGAGCAAATGTAACTCAGTAGGAAAAGACTTGATGCCAATTAGAACGGTTCATTTTGAGAGCTAAATGTGATTATGTGAGAAAAATACTAATTTCTGAATATTCATGCATTTAACACAAATGACACAAAAAAGTTCAGATCCGACCCGCATCCGACCCGCATCCGACCCGCATCCGACCAGCATCCGACCAGCATCCGACCAGCATCCGACCCGCTCTGCTAACTGCTGCTTGTCTTCACTGTTTGGATGAAACAAGCTGTGGATTCTTCTCTTCAGCCACAGCGAAATGAAAACGGATCAAATCCAGTTCAGAAGCTCAGATTGAAAATTGACAATCTGAGCTGGAAATATTTAGCAAACAGCTGAAATGTTAATCTTTAGATATGGAAACTTGTGGTGAATCAATTACAATTTTCTGGCCAATTGCAAATATTTAAAAAGCAAAACTGCAGATTCTGTTTTTATTTTATTTAAATTTTTTGTCAGAAAAGTCAGATGAAGTTTCGATCTATTGTCAATGTGGGGGAGCAAAAGGGAAAGTGAACGATTTTTAAACCTTAGAGGAGATAAATAAGACCAATTTCACATGGAAATATCGGCCGATCACAGATTCCCCAAAATTAAGAAAATCTGATTTTTTGGTCCGATCCAAGTGGAAAGCTGGTAAAAACAACAAAAAAAAACAACTAACTTCCAGCTACAGGAACAACAAAAAGTTTATCTGCTACAGATTAACTCAGAGAAGCAGAAATCAGATGCCTGCCACACTTTTCAGATGTTTGAAAAACCCTGCATGCATTTCTGGTCTATCATAAGACCTCATTAAAATAAACTGATGTTACTCTTCCTGCCCCCCCCCCCATCTCTTCCTGCCCCCCCATATCTCTTCCTACCCCCCCATCTCTTCCTGCCCCCCCATATCTCTTCCTACCCCCCCATATCTCTTCCTGCCCCCCCCATATCTCTTCCTACCCCCCATCTCTTCCTACCCCCCATCTCTTCCTGCCCCCCACCACCGGCCGGCTCCTCTTCCCATCACAGTTTCTGCTCCTATTTTGGATTCTAAACCAGGCCAGGCGGCATCAGAGCGAAACGCTCCTCCAGTTTTCCTGGTTCCGAGCAGCTGCCAAGTTAAAGGCCAACAGTCCGAACTCTGCAGCAGGTTTCACTGGAGGAATCGGAACCTGGAGTTCCCTCCTGTTCAGGCTGCGTGTCTGCGCGGGTTTTCAGTAACGATCGGCTGTAATAACATAACCGGTGGTTATTTTTAGTCCGCGTGAAGATGCGCTCAGCAGCGATGGCTTCCTCCCCCCTCCTATACCACCATGACGCTGTGCTGTTACGCAAAAGCAGGGGTTCACCTTTTGTAGACCTCCAGCTTCCACAGCACGAAGCCAAAACAGCAAAACGGCGCAGAAATGAGCGAATAAACGATCAAGATGCGCAAAGTGACGAGGCGTGAGCGGAGGGCAAAGCGAGAATGAACTTCTGCTTTTGGCTCGATTTAATTCCCCGCAGACTCTTGTCTGAACTTGGAGTAGGACACACCCTTCATCCCGTCCAAGCAGCAAGTAAGCATGAAGGCGTCAGAACCAGAAGAACCCAGTTTGGGAAAAACAAACCAACCCGATGAAAGCCTGGAACACGGAAACGCGCGCATGCCAGGACACAAAGTAAAGTCTCTTAACTATTTGTAGAGGTGCTGCAGGCACAGGTCCAGGCATTCCCCCTCCACCTCGTCCTCCGTCACCAGGTCCGACAAGGGGCGCATCGGCACCGGGTCGCCCTCCTGCAGAGGCAGCCTCATCTCCCGGACAAACAGCTCCAGGAACCGGCGGAAGGTTTTCTCCTCTGCTGCAGAGCCGGCCATCATTTCTCATTCCTGGGCAGAGACGGACACAAAGCACCAACTTGCCTGAAAAAGGGAGCAGGGCGAGAACAGCCCGCACCTCCTGCTGCCGCCTTACCTGAATACCTGCGTAGAACCGGAGGAGCGGGCCCGAGGACGGCCGGTGGATTAGACGGACTGGACGAGCTGTCACCGGCTGGACCGAGCCCCCATTCAGAGCCGAGCGGGAGCGCGCGCCGCGTTATCAGGGATTTCGGCTGATCAGGAGGCGGTGACGTCAGAGAGAAGACGGCGTTTGACGTGAACGCGCACGCAGTCGGCGCCGCTCGCTTTTAGTCGACATGCCATCACGGAGGAGGAGCAGTGACCTTGAAATGAAACCAGATCACATCAGAATCTCTCCTGCACTTTTTTATTTGAATAAGTGAATCATTTTTATTATTCATAGTCAGAAATGATTCTGACGTTTCTAGCAGAATTTATTTATTTATCTTTCCATAAGCAAGAAAAAAAAAACACAATATTTAAGTTCCTGTCAAAAGAATTCAGACTTTTTCTCAGATTGTTTATGCGGCACAAATAATTGAATTTCTTCTGAATAAATCTGAGACGGTTTCCTGACACAGTTATGTGATTATTTTCATAACAATATTACCGACATACACCAGCGAATGTTGGGGTATTTATTTGGATTTTGACCAACTGAATTAGAATCTGAGCTGATGGTTCAGGCCAAAGGTCAGAGGTCAGCCTGACTGAAGATTCTTCTGGTTTTAGATGAAATTCTCTTCTCTTTTCTCAGAGCGGAGTGGCGGCTTCAGCCCGTCGCTCGTTAGAGACGCTAATCCCTCAGAGGGAGGAGAGTGAATGTGGAGCTTAAACCGTTAGTGGATCACATGACGTCAGCTGACCTTAAATAAGAGAAAAGGTCAGAGGTCAAACAGTTACACACACTGAACAGCAAACACATCCTGATCCTATAAATTACATTGTTCTTTTAAAGCTCCTAGTTTCTGTGCTGCAAAGATTATATCATGTTTTTTTTCACTTTTTCTTTTTCCTATTTTTCTTATCCTTTAAAATGACAGATGCTGCTGTAACACTAGAAGATACCAATGGATTTGTAATTATCCCTAATTGAATAAATGAAATAAATAAAAAGAAACAATGGTTAGCATTGTTTCATGTTAAAACTTGTTGTGTTTGTTAGAATAAGTTTCTATTTGAGTTTTTCTATTCATTCTTTTTTAAACTTTTCATGTTTTTTTTTTATTATTTTTATTTTTCCCTCTGGTTACAGACGCTGTGCAGCTGACGCGACTTTTGCTCAAACGTTTTTACTTTTTTTATGACGGGTAAATTTGGCAGCTGTTGTTTTTAGCAGCTGATTGGCTGATTAGAATCTCAAAAGCTCAGCAAACTCCAGGCTTCATGCAGAGAGAAGCAGGAAGTGCAAATCCTGAGGGATCAGATGTGCGACTACAACGTCTCGCTGCTTTCTAACAAAATGGCCAGAAGAGATTTAAGAGGTGCAGCAAAAGCAATTGAGGCGGATTAGCAGAACTTGGTGTCATCCAGGACATTACAGAAGAAAATCGTCTCTTCTGCCCAGATATTGTGCTGTTAGCATCTCACAAACAGCAACATCTTCAGTCAGAGGCGTCCTCAGATTTGTTCCGAGGCTGACTGCTACTGGAGATCCTTCATGCCCACAGCGTCACCGCAGTGACTCTAAAGGTGCTTGAATGATGTGAGTTGGAAGAACATTTAATTTCACTTTGGGATAAATGACGTTTTTTAATTTAACTGAATAAAGTGAAAGCAGATCAGTTTTTCCAGCTCCGTAGTTTAACAGAAATCACCTGCAGTTCAGTGGAGACTCTGCATCCTTTCCAGGACCAGCGTTCTGCCTCCAGCACGTTTCCCTCTGCATGTCCTGAATAACAGACTCCCGAGAGACGGACAGCGCCACTGCAACGATTTCACCTTTTCTAACTTTATCACAGAAAAGTCTCATCCTGAACGCAGCACCAAAAGTCCTGCAGCACCAAGCTCACCTGCAGGCTGCACACAATCAGTTCATCTCAGACGATCAGCAGAGAAACAGAGTTGGCCGATTTGCTTCCTGACGGATGCAGGGCGTTTCACCAACGCAGGAACCGAGGCAGCACATTATTCTAGTTTTAATCTATTTACACTGGCTGCCAGTATATTTTAAAATGAATTATAAAATGTTAGTATTTACGTTTAGAGCGCCTACCTCTCGGACTCGGCTCTGCTTGCAGTCTGAGGTCTTCCGGCCGAAGATGGCAGACGGCTTTGCCTCCATCGTTGTGCCATTTCGATACTGTTGATTTTCTAAGAAACAGAAAAATCATTTATTAAGACTGGCCTCTAACAGGTTTTATGCTTCCTTTTAATTATTTATTTTAAACTTTATTTAGCCAGGGAAGCTGATTGAGAACAAATCCTCTTTTTTAACAATGACTTGTTCAGGAAATATAAAAACATCACAAAACAAAAATAAATACACAACCAAATTTACACTGACTAAACCAGGGTGCTCAAGTCCCTTCAGAGCCATTCTGCAACTTTTAGAAACATCTTTACTCCAACAGACCAGGATTGGCTCTGATCAGGCCTGGGACAGGGTTAGAGGTTAGGGGTCAGAGGTCAGGAGTTAGCCTAACCTAACCCATTAACTGGATTCAGGTGTGTTGAAGCATGAAGCATCTGGAAGCTGCAGGACAGAAGCTCTGGAGGACTTGAGCATCCCTGGACTAAACAAACTACAGCATACAGGATAAGTCAACAGCTTTTCACTGAGTTAATCTTCTGAACTTTTGCAAGTTGTTCCAATAATTGGTGCAGCAAAATGAAATGATGATTAGTCCATTGATGTGATGAATTTATTAGAATGCAAAATGCAGGTATTGCTGAAAACATGGATGAGTGAGGCAACAGTAGGAAGGATTTGGTTTTTCCAATAATAGTTTAAAAGATGAATTTGTACCAATTTATTAATCTGGGTGAATGCAGTGATGGCCAGTTAACAAGAGAGTGTAAACAACAATCATGGGTATTAAACCTGTGGTGGATATTGAGAAAATGTTTGATCTTTGATGCCTTTATCATCTGTTTTTAATCTTTGTTTCTATTTTAAAGCAGCTTGTGGTTCTCTGTCCTGTGAAAGGTGCGACATAAATAATATTTTCATTTTGCAAGGCTGCAGCACTAACAGTGATGCACATAATGGCACATTTAGCTTGTACTGTTTCTTTAAATGATGAGGGGGTAGATGGACTTCTTTGGGAAAGTAAATGTCAAAGGAAATGTATTCCTTAATACATCTAAAAAAAAACAACTAAATCTGTTGACCAAAGGGCTCTGCGTGTTTAAATGTCAAAGAATAAAAAGTAAATAAATAAACAGGTTTTGAGATTTAATGAGGTTCTCAGTATTAAAAGACAAGCTGTTATAAAATGTCCTCCAAAACAGAAGGCTGCCATGAAATGGACATTTTTATGGCTGTTATGGAGACTTAGTTACCCCTTCTTGTGTAACGATGTCACTGGTTTGTCCCAAACAGCTCCTCTGTCCAAAAAACCTTATTTATTAAATTGGAATGATTCTTGTTACTAACTAGTTTTTTATTGACCAATGACATTGAAGCTCTAAATCTGAACTTAACATGACAGATTCAGACTCCAGACAAGAGAAGGGAATGAGTACGTTCTGTTTTCAATCAAGAATATAAATGCCAGTTCATGGTACCGTAAGAAACTCGCTGTCGGTATAGTTTAAGTATTTCCAGTGATAGTATTTGAAGTTATTTTGAAAATATTTTCTATCATTAAATTGTAGGATTGAATGTTCATTCCAATGGACGTCAGGAGTTGGGATATATTAGCCAACGCTCAACTATTTATTCTGTAAGCATTTTACACCATAATTCGTTTATTTTATTCAATTTGTCTCTCTTTGTGTTTTCTGAGGATAAACTCTGACTTTCTTGAACTGTTTATATTAGAAAAATCCCCTTTATTTCAATGTTGAAGAGGTGTAAAAAATTTGTTGAATCCTGTTCTTTGATAAAAAAAAAAAAGTCTTAGTGTGTTTTATCCTTCCACATGTAGTTAAAATTTGCTTTATTTATAGGTTTAATTACATCTTGAGTGACATTTTTTACAAAACGGGTTGTTAATTTAAATAAATCAAAGCGTGGTTCCTACCCGGTCCTTATAGTGAATGGAACCGGAAGTGTGCAAGGAAACAGTTCCGTTTCTGTTTTCATTCCCCGGTTCTCCGTCATGAACGCGGCCATCATGGCTCCTCCGGTGGACCTCGGGGCTCTGCTTCGGGCGGAGCCGCAGGAGGACGCGTCTCACCGGGAGGACGGGCTGTGTGTGGTCGGTGTGTTCGGGAAGAGCAGCACCCAGACCGGGCCGCTGAAGGAGGCGCTCATCAACACGCTGGCGGACAAACACATCTTCTCTCTGTTCGGGACGGAGGAGGGCGACTCATCGGACAGCCACGTCCAGGCTCTCTATGACCAGGAGAACCGGGTCCTGTACCTGCTGCTGTCCTCCGTCTGCGACAGCCGGCAGCTGCTGCGGGCCTGCCGGTCCCTGAGCGCCGGGATCAGCCACGCCGACGCCCACGACTTGTGGAAGGGCCTGGACCGCCAGCACTGCCTGCACCTGCTCTACATGTTCTCCGTGTGCCACGTCCTGCTGCTGGTCCACCCCAGCCAGACCTTCGATGTGTCCTACGACCGGCTGTTCCGGGCCCTGGACGCCCTGCGGCAGAAGGTCCTGCCCCTGATCCGGGCCGCCATCAAAGACTGCGCGGTGTCCAAAGAGTGGAAGCTGAACTGCAGGCCGTGTCCTCCGCGGCTGCTGTTCGTCTTCCAGATGAACGCGACTCTGAAGGTCCGAGCTGCTGCTGCTGCTGCTTCACTCCTAGTTTCAGGCTGACGCTTCAGTCGTTGGGCTTCCAGACCCCGAAGGGGCCAAACCCTAAACTTTCCTCAAGGTTTGGTTTTTCTCCTTCAGAAACAGGAAAAGTCCAGAGCTGAAGGGTTTTCAGGCCAGGATGAGTTTTAACAAAGAGAATCAAGAGATTCTATTATTATTCCACCATTATTTAGTCATCCATCCATCCATCCATCCATCCATCCATCTGTCCATCCATCCATCTGTCTATCCATCCATTTATCCATCCATCCATCCATTTATCCATCCATCCATCCATTTATCCATCCATCCATCTGTCTATCCATCCATCCATTTATCCATCCATCCATCCATCCATTTATCCATCCATCCATCCATTTATCCATCCATCAATCTGTCTATCCATCCATCCATCCATCCATCCATCTGTCTATCCATCCATCTGTCTATCCATCCATCCATTTATCCATCCATCCATCCATCCATTTATCCATCCGTCCATCCATCCATCCATCCATTTATCCATCCATCCATTTATCCATCCATCCATTTATCCATCCATCCATCTGTCTATCCATCCATCCATCCATCCATTTATCCATCCATTTATCCATCCGTCCATTTATCCATCCATCCATCTGTCTATCCATCCATCCATCCATCCATCCATCCATCCATCCATCCATTTATCCATCCATCCATCCATCCATCCATCCATCCATCCATCCATCCATCCATCCATTTATCCATCCATCCATCCATCCATTTATCCATCCATCCATTTATCCATCCATCTGTCCATCCATCCGTCCATCCATCCATTTATCCATCCATCCATTTATCCATCCATCCATCTGTCTATCCATCCATCTGTCTATCCATCCATCCATCCATCCATCCATTTATCCATCCATCAATTTATCCATCCATCTGTCCATCCATCCATCTGTCTATCCATCCATCCATCCATCTGTCCATCCATCCATTTATCCATCCATCCATTTATCCATCCATCCATCTGTCTATCCATCCATCTGTCTATCCATCCATCCATTTATCCATCCATCCATCTGTCTATCCATCCATCTATCCATCCATCCGTCCATCCATCCATTTATCCATCCATCCATTTATCCATCCATCTGTCCATCCATCCATCTGTCCATCCATCCATCTGTCTATCCATCCATCCATCCATCCATCTGTCCATCCATCCGTCCATCCATCCATTTATCCATCCATCCATCTGTCTATCCATCCATCTGTCTATCCATCCATCTATCCATCCATCCGTCCATCCATCCATTTATCCATCCATCCATTTATCCATCCATCTGTCCATCCATCCATCTGTCCATCCATCTGTCTATCCATCCATCCATTTATCCATCCATCTGTCCATCCATCCATCCATCCATTTATCCATTTATCCATCTGTCTATCTATCCATCCATCTGTCTATCCATACATCCATTTATCCATCCATCCATCCATTTATCCATCCATTTATCCATCCATCCATCCATTTATCCATCCATTTATCCATCCATCCATCCATCCATCCATTTATCCATCCATCCATCCATTTATCCATCCATTTATCCATCCGTCCATCCATCCATTTATCCATCTGTCCATCCATCCATCCATCCATCTGTCCATCCATCCGTCCATCCATCCATTTATCCATCCGTCCATCCATCCGTCCATCCATCCATTTATCCATCCATCCATCCATCCATTTATCCATCCGTCCATCCATCCATTTATCCATCCATCCATCCATCCATTTATCCATCCGTCCATCCATCCGTCCATCCATCCATCCATCCATCCATCCAAGCATCTTTTCTGGACATTCATGGATCAGAAACAAGTAAATATAAATATTAATAATATAAATATTAATAATATTTATATTATTAGTATTAATATTAGAGTCGGGGAAACTTCAGCACATGTTCTCGTGGATATGCAGGCGTTCTGATCGACGTTCCTGCTACAGAACAGGCGAATCCCTGCAGGCTTGTCAGTGGAACGACCTGCTCTGCAGAGCAGCATGGATTGTTTTTGTTAAAGCTGCAATCTGTAACTTTTATAAAAATGTTTTTAAATGACAGTTTATGAGACAGATAATCTGTGAGCAGATCCGCCTCCTCTCTTAGCTGCTATCACCGTCTGAAGAAGTGAACCAAAAACAACCCATCAGTGCCAGTAGGCGGGGCTTAGCGCTGTCAGTCAGCTTCGTGTATGTGCTGCTAAATGTGCTAATGGTGGAGAAAGAACTTGCCGTTACAGGAAAACCACTTATCCGCCATTCGTCGTCATTGGTGGCTATGCTAGCTGCAGCATAGCGGAGAGCAATGGGGAAGGGAAAACCGGGATGAGCAGCGCCACGCAAGATTGTGATTGACAGCTCCCGGCTGATTGGCTGTTTCTAGTTGGCACTGGGGGAAGATAGAGGAGCTTGATTTCTTTTTTTTCATAGATTATCTCATAGCAATCTAATATAGAGACAGTTTCAACAAAATATGTAAAAAATATATTTCATCAAAAGTAAAATTCTGCAGCGTTAAGTGCAAGCTGACCCTTTAGCCCCGCCCCTCAGCGGCTAGGCCAGCAGGAAAAGTCCCAGTGCTCCCGCTCACAGAGTAACTCGTTCTCTTCTCTTTGCTGTTCCAAAGGTCCCTGTGAACGGCTCGGACTCTGGAGGAAACCCTGAGAAGCCCAAGAAGCATTCCCCGAGGAGGCGTCTGCAGCACGCTCTGGAGGACCAGATCTACCGGATCTTCCGTAAAAGCCGAGTCCTGACCAACCAAAGCAGCAACTGTCTGTTCACGGTGCCCGCCAACCAGGCCTTCGTCTACGTGATTCCGGCAGCAGATCAGGACCCGGTGGGCGCTTTGCTCGGCCAGCTGCGGTCCAACTGCGTCTTGTCTGATCAGGACTCCGCCCCGGTCCTCACCGGGCCGAGGAGGTACCAGCAGATGCGTAGGTCAGCTCGGCAGCCCAGCGGCAGCAGGGAGTCCGGCGGCCCGATGGGTGGCCAGCTGGTGGACTGCAACCTGAAGGAATTCCTCTGGCAGCACGTCGAGCTGGTTCTGACCAAGAAGGGCTTCGACGACAGCGTCGGCCGCAACCCCCAACCTTCCCACTTTGAGCTGCCGACCTTCGCCAAGTGGGTCCAGTTGGCTTCCCGACTCTACCAGGTCCTGATCACCAACACCGACGAGGAGCTGGCCGAGCTGGCCACCAAGGTGCAAAGTCAAGTGAAGGTCTTGGATGGTTTTCTCGACGCCGACACAAAGTTCTCAGAAAACCGGTGTCAGAAAGCTCTGCCTCTGGCCCACAGCGCCTACCAGTCCAACCTCCCTCACAACTACACCACCACGGTCCACAAGAACCAGCTGGCGCAGGCGTTGCGGGTGTACAGCCAGCACGCGCGAGGCGTGGCCTTCCAACGCTATGCGGTGCAGCTTCACGAAGACTGCTACAAGTTCTGGAGCAACGGGCACCAGCTGTGTGAGGAGCGCAGCCTGACGGACCAACACTGCGTGCACAAGTTCCACCTGCTGCCTCAGTCAGGTCAGACGCTCCGGCGGACAGCCAGCGGCGCCTGGTCGATGAAGAAAGTTTAAGTGAACATTATTAGTTAATCAGTTGGAATTAATTTTAATGTAATAGTTGACAATCATAATTCTATCAGCTGTTTGCCTCTCAAATTAACGTAACTTCTGCAGGTGAGAAGCCGGACCTGGACCATAACCCGCCCATCATGAACCACAACAGCAGGGGGCGCTCCACCAGCGCCTGTAACTGCGGCAGGAAGCAGGCGCCTCGAGACGATCCGTTTGACATCCAGGCTGCCAACCACGACTTCTACCAGGTCAGGATCTACGCTGCAGACCAGTTCAATCTATTTCTAGATATCTACGCTGCAGATCAACTTCTGACAGACCGGACAGGAAGTGGAGTCTGTTTCCTGTTTAGAGAATATTTGTTCTCTGTGAGATTGAACTGAAATCATAGAAATAAAATAATCGTCTTTTTGAGCAATTCATGTTTATGGAAATATTTCCCTGCTCTGATAAATAGTAATAATACCGGAAAAGGTTTTCCAGTTGTTTCCTTGCTTTATTCCATCAATTTCCTCTCTGTGATATTTTAACAATAAGGTATTCTGAAACTACTGGACCGGTACCAACCCGTCTAAATTCAGTATTTTCCCGTCGGCTCGTTTTGTTCCCGCCTGGAGGAAAGCAGGCTTAGTTTGTCTCGTCTGTCGTGCTCAGAACCTGGAGGAGAAATGTTGCGGGAAGCTGGAGCGGATCGACTTCCCGGTCTTCCAGCCCAGCACTCCGGACCCGGCGCCGGCCTCAGACCGGGCCCAGCGGCCGCCGTCGGAGACGTCGGCCGACGGGGAGCGGCCGAAGGAGCCGAGCGCGGCTCACAGCCACACGCCCGGCGACGCCAGCCTCAGCCTGGCGCTCAGCCTGGGCCAGTCCACCGACAGCCTGGGGCCGTACGCGGACGCAGATGCGGCCGACGGCCCGGTCCAGCCCAAGAGGCCGAGCCTCGTGGACCGCCAGCCATCCACCGTGGAGTACCTGCCAGGTAGGGCGGCCGAGTCTCTTGGGGGAAGACCGGCGAGGCTTTTTTACTGCGGGTATCACAAAATCTACTGACGCCTGTCGGCCTTCGCCTTGTGTCCCTCTGCGAGTTTCTGTTCGTCCCGTAAAGTCAGAGGACCGAGTTATATTAAAATGTTTTTTATAGCAGCTGCTGGCTAAGAGCTAGCTCTGACTCTTTCATGGAGATAAGCGTTGTAGTTACTGTCTTGTCCTCTGTCTTTTATCTGCTGACACGCACACGCTGCAGCTTACATAGCCATGTTTATGTGTGCCTGCAGGCAGTCATACATAAACAGACTGCAGAGGAGAATAAAAAGCTGAACTCTGATCTTTGCCTCACCTGGCCCAGCGCCGGACGGTGAAAGTCACTCTGGTTCTGATCCATCTGGATGACATGGATGGCCTGTAACATTTGATCATTTTTCAGCATTAAGCCAGTTTTTATATAACCAAATCTCATTATTTCTCAAGGTAATTTACACTGAGGGGTTCTGGTCGGTCCTGGAACCGGTTAGCGGACCTGGTGGAGCACAGAGACAAATGAATGAACTCCAGCGTCTGATAGATGGCCGACAGGAAGTTGGTTCATGTACGGCGCCTTGTGAAAGTATTGGGCCCCAGTATTATACTAGTATTGTTTAACTTTTTGACTTTTTCTAACTTTAACAAGTTTTCCACGCCTCACTTTGCAGTTTTTTATTTGTTGAAAAAGTTTAAAATATCAATAAATTTCGTTCCACCTCACGATTGTGTTGATGCTTCACATAATAATAAAGTTTTTGGATCTTCATGTTTGAAGCCTGAAAAGCAGCAAAAGGTTGAAAAGTTCAGAGGGGTGAATACTTTCACAAGGCGCCGTGTATAAAATGAGTGGTTTTGCATAAATTTAGATGAATATATCTTATTAAACAAAATGTTTTGAAGTTCTATATTTGGCCAAATCCAATGAACAGAGCAGAAAAAGTGGAATATGGGGTTCAAATTGCTATTAAATGTTTTTGTCTTTGTCTCCAGGAATGACGCACTCCGCCTGTCCCAAAGGTCTCCTCCCAAAGTTCTCCAGCTGGTCTCTGCTCAAACTGGGACCAGCAAAGTCCTACAACTGCCACACTGGTCTGGAGCAGCCGGGCTTCCTGCCGGGCTCATCCTTCCTGCTGCCCTGGGACTTGGTGATCCGCTCCCGCTCGGAGGACGACGCCGGCCCGGCGGAGCCTCTAGACGGAGGGACGGCGTCCTGGCCGGCGCCCAACAAGAACCCGGTGGGGAAGCGCGGCGGCGCCGGGCCGGGCCGGAGTCGCCGGAGGGACGACGCGGCGCGGGCCTTCGTGGGGTTCGAGTATGAAGACGGCCGGGGCCGGCGCTTCATCAGCAGCGGGCCCGACAAAATCGTTAAGGCGCTGGGGCCCGGCGGTGCCAAAGATCCAGCCAGCAGGGTGCTGAACGCCGACATGCCGCTCTACGTCCCGTCGCCCGCCCAGGGCCGCGGCCTGAAGCCGCACTTCGCTCAGCTGGCTCGGCTTTTCGTCGTGGTGCCCGACGCGCCCCTGGAGATTACCCTGAACCCCCAGGTAAACTACGGCAAGCCAGGAGGGCCACGGACATTCATGAGGAAGCCATTATTGAAAGAGTTGTGTCTTTAGCTGCTAATGATACCAGGGATCAAACTGTCATTAAAGGAATGTTCATTTTCTGACTTATTCTAACAATATCCAGAAAGCTGCCGGCTCTCTAACCTAAACCTAAAACGAACTTCTGTCTCATGGTCTGATGGTTCTGGTGGTCCAATCTGAATGGAATTGAATTGTGACGGTTTCAGTTCTTCTGCTGCTTTGCTCATAGTGTGTTTCTGTTTGCAGGTGCAGCCCGGCCCTCCTCCCTGCCCGATCTTCCACCCCGAGCAGACGGAGCTGACGCTGCCGAACGACGGCTTCTGGGTTCTGCGCTTTCCGTATTCCTACGCCACCGAGCGCGGGCCCTGCTTCCCCCCCAAAGAGAACCAGCCGCTGAGCCACTACAAGGTGCTGCGAGGCGTCCTGCGGGCCAGCACGGCCAACCCGCCGCAGTGACCCGCGGTGGCCCGCGGCGCTGTCGGCACGGCCGACCGGGCGCCAGAATCCAGTCTGGGACTTTAAGACGCACACAGGAGTTTATGGGTTCATTTCAGAAGAATAGAAGCATCATCATTTAAACGTGCTAATGCGAGCTATCATGACCCAATGGCCGTAGGGTAGGGTAGGTAGCCAGGGTTAGGGGTAGGGTTAGCTTAGGGTTAGCTTAGGGTTAGCTTACCCTCTCTTTATGCTGCAGTGATTTCTAGAGCAAAGCTGACGAGCTCCGAAAATCAGATTTTGATTGTTGAGGGTTTTTTTGACTGTTTTTAAGTTGTTGAAGGAAACCAGATTTATGTACATTTCACATTTTTTCTAACTTTAACAATTAAGTTTTCTGGATAATTTGAAAATGGGAAGTGCAATTTCCCATTTTATTAAAATAATAGCCAGTAGGGGGCGCTGTGCATGTTTTTGTTCAATCAGGGATTCGTTTGCTTCATTAGTTTCTGAACTGAAATCATGCAGTCTCTCATCAGAGTTAAAAAATGTTTAGTTTGGTTTCTGATTTAACACTGGAGCGCATTATGTTCTCGTTTCTGTAAATAAATAACCTTTAATTATCAGAGCCTCATTATTTTCATGGTTTATGAAATCCCTCATTCCTTAAATTGCACATTTTGTCCACTAGATGGCCCCACTTCGTTTTGAACTTGCTGCGGAAACCAAGCAGATGAGCAGAGAAACGATGAAAAACAGCAACAGTGCAAAATATCTACAGGAAATCTCCAAACACCATCAAGTTGCTGATGGTAGCAGCTTGAAGGCTGATGGGGAGAATTAAATCCCTGGTGAAAAATAAATATATGTATGTTACGTTTTAACATACTAATCATGAGGATACTTGGGCTTAGTTAACTTAGTGTGACATTTTGGAACAACTAATTTTGTGCTTAGTGTATTTTGATAGTATTTAAATTGTATTAAAGCACAATTCAAGGAGTACCAGGTGTACTTTCTTTGAACAAGTTACACCAGGTGTACTTTAAGTATATTGTTTTTATGTAATATAAACATGCTTGTTTAGTTTATTTTGAGTGTACCATTTTAGTGATTGAATTACTTTTAAAATATACTTAGAATGTGTTTTAAGTATATTGGATACAATTACACTTTTGGTTTATTGTAATTGCCAGTGAAGTAACTTTTTAGTTACTTCATGTCTTTTATTATTCTGCTTTTCCACTTTGTACATTAATGTTTCATCAGGCTACCAGTTGGCAGACGGGTCAATTCAAACACTTTCCAGGTGAAACTAATTACATCGTCCTTTCAATATATTCACATTTTGGTAAGACTTTATTTGATGGGGCCATAATCAAATCAAATGCTATTTGTATAGCACATTTCAGCAGCAGCATTTCAAAGAGCTTCACATCTTAAACAAAAAGAGTCAAGAAAAATGAAACAATCAAAGCATCACATTAAGTCAAGAGCCACAGTTACATTTATAACTGATAAACTTCAGATAATTTCAGATAAACTCCAACCAGCTGCTTTTAGTCCAGGTTTAAAGAAACTCAGGGTTTCAGCTGTTTTACAGGTTTATGGAAGTTTGTTCCAGATTTATGGTGCATAGAAGCTGAATGCTGCTTCTCCTGGTTTGGTTCTGGTTCTGGTTCAGAGCAGAACCAGAACCAGAACCAGAACCTGAGGGGTCTGAAGGTCGATGCAGCAGCAGAACTTTAATGTTTTGTGTTTCTGATCCGTTCAGTGATTTATAAACTAACATCAGGATTTAAAGTCTGTTCTCTGATCTAGAGCTCTAGATCTATCGCTCTAGATCTATAACCCTAGATCTATAGCCCTAGATCTTTAACTCTAGATCTATAGCTCTAGATCTATAGCCCTAGATCTTTAACTCTAGATCTAGAGCTGTAGATCTATAGCCCTAGATCTTTAACTCTAGATCTATAGCTCTAGATCTTTAACTCTAGATCTAGAGCTCTATAACCCTAGATCTATAGCCCTAGATCTATAGCTCTAGATCTTTAACTCTAGATCTAGAGCTCTATAACCCTAGATCTATAGCTCTAGATCTATAGCTCTAGATCTTTAACTCTAGATCTATAGCTCTATAACCCTAGATCTATAGCCCTAGATCTTTAACTCTAGATCTACAGCTCTAGATCTATAGCCCTAGATCTTTAACTCTAGATCTATAGCTCTAGATCTTTAACTCTAGATCTATAGCTGTAGATCTATAGCCCTAGATCTATAGCCCTAGATCTTTAACTCTAGATCTATAGCCCTAGATCTTTAACTCTAGATCTATAGCTCTAGATCTATAGCCCTAGATCTTTAACTCTAGATCTATAGCTCTAGATCTATAGCCCTAGATCTTTAACTCTAGATCTATAGCCCTAGATCTTTAACTCTAGATCTATAGCCCTAGATCTTTAACTCTAGATCTATAGCTCTAGATCTATAACTCTAGATCTAGAGCTGTAGATCTATAGCCCTAGATCTTTAACTCTAGATCCACAGCTCTAGATTTTTCCTCTTTAGGTCCAATAATAATCAGAACTCCAGTTTGTTTCTGTCCAGCTGGACAAAGTTTCATCCTCACAT
>CAEGAE010041470.1:0-33409 GCA_903067095.1 Girardinus metallicus
TAATTTTTTTTTTCTCTCCTTTTTTGTGGCCCCCTCCTATTGGTCAGGGGCCATTACAATTGTCCTATTACAACTGACCTCCCCCCCCAGGTCTCCTAAACGGCGCCCCTGATGGCAACTGATCATAGACTGTCGTCCAATAATCTGTATGCTGCCCGTCAGGCATTATACTGCAGACTATTAATTATATATGATATGAACGTACACAACTCAAATCGGTGATGAATGATTTGACATGATTCGGAGTGGACCCAAACATTAGCTCGATCGATTTTGTGTGAGTGATGGAGGAGAGGAAATATACTCACGCTTCCAGTAGACAGGGTAGCATTTCCTCTCTTTTATATCGACCTCATAAAGGCCTCCCCGAACACACACAGGCTCTACGCTGATTTCGGCGCCGTCCGGGTCGGTCCCATCAAAGGACACAGTAGATGTGTCAAGAGAGCCGCGGCCTTCGTCCACGCTGCTAGTGCCAGTGTCCACAGGCACTGCGCCGTTCTGCCCCGGGCTGTCCACACATTTACCGCCGGTCTCCTCCTCTCCGTCGCCGACCCCGGAGCGTATCGCACCGGGGTTCAGCTCGCAGTATTTCCGAAACATTAGCTCAATTTTAAGAGAGTCGTGTCCGATAAAAGGCTTCCATGTTTTCTTGTCTTCTTTGTAGAACCACCGAACCTCCTCCGGGACTAGCTCCGTCACCACCTCGTTAAACCTGTGTCTGGAGCTGTTGGAGCGAGACCTCTTCCTCCTCTCGAATAACGGGCCAACGCCGTTCCCATCGCTGTCTCTATACTCTATCGGGCTGCTGTCCAGGTAGTCTTCCGGGGAGCCCAGCTCGAAAAATATGCCATCCTGGGAGCCGTGGTTCTGGGCACGTATTAGCGGCAGGTGACCGTCCAGTCCCGGTTGGACCGACGACATCCCCGCCTGCATCGAGTCGTCCACGAGGCTCATCTCGTGACAGCAGGAAAACACATCGCTTCCCAGAACCCAGTCCTTGTTCCCGGTGTCAGCGCTGACCGCTGGACCCTTACTGTCTGCGCTGAAAGGCGAGCTTATGCGGAGGTTTTGATTGAAACTGCTCATAACTATTTGAGCAGGGACTTCACCTTAGACAAGCTAACGCTGCCAGACTACAACTACAACCAGAGTCCATGTTACTAAGCAGTGCAAACAAACCTAAATAAAACACCTCTGCAACACCTTCCAACGCATTTCCATTAGCGCCCCACAGCTGTTGGCATGTATGCTAGCTCGTCAAGCTAATGAAGCCGGTTGGAAAGCTACCCTGCGCCGATAAAACACAAAAAAACTGTAGCGTCTCTGTTTATCCCTAGCAGCGTAAACTTGATTCAAACCTCGTAGATGAAACCGAATCGCTTCGGCCCAGCTTATCGCTACAGCCGCCGCACTTTGAGTATTCCTGGTCCCATCGGAATATCAAAGACTCCTCCATTTGAAAACAAATCTCTCATAGAAACAGAACTGTAGCGCGAGCGCGCGCGCGCAACGTACCAGCTGACGCACAAAACAATGTGAACGCGTACGTCGAAATTGAACAACTATGACGAAGAAAGGTTGTATTTTCTTTCTCCTGTATGAACGAAACGGCACTGTTCGCGTGACACACTAGAGGACGCCAAATACTTATTTTTGTAGCGCTATTAGTCTAACATCGATAATAAATAAATAAATTAAGGGTTTTGTTTTGACTGATTAGCTGCACAAACGACAATTTTAATGGCAAAACCTGCACAAACGGAGCACTAACCACTCAGACTATTTGCTGGATTTTTTTTTTTTTGACGTGGGTGGGGTGTCAGCTTCACTCAGCTCTTTAAATTTGTAACTTTTATATTTATATTCTAACATAACATTTTAAATCTTCCAAAAATATATACAGTATGTTCTGTTTAAGATAATGTATGCTAAATGTTACATAATAAAATTCGTCCTGGAATTAATAGAAGATATTTTAATGTAATTTTATCATCGGTAGTTTAGCAATTTTCGATCTAACTTTCGATTTCTCTATCAATATGAACATCGGAGGGATTTAATAAATTGTCTAAAAATGAAAACACAAATTTCAATACACATTTCTTTGATGTTGCAGTGCATTGTATGCCAATGATTTTTATATAACTACAGCATCCCTACAAAATTTGTTTGTATGCAAACATACAAACTTCCTTTTTGAATACTGAACAAAATACTCGTACTTTAATTTTGTTGGATATATTTGGTACAATAATGTTGAATCTTTTTAAACATAGGAATGACAAAGATTTAATTTACCACTAGAGGTCAGCAAATGTATATTTTAAACTGAAGACTAATGTTTCAAAAGAGTATATTTATTTTCCAAAAAAGTAATTTTAGACACTGGAACTAACAAAAATAAATAATAATATGCTTAGCAACAAATACATAAAATGTCTAAAAAGAAGACAATTCAGTTAACATGTAATGAAAATCTATTTCAAGATTAACACTACAAAAAGTGAAGTCACAGTATTTACTTGTATTTCCTTAGTTTTCTGTCAGCAAGGCATTAGTGTCCATGAGCTAAAAAATGTGTACATATTTTTGTAAATAAGTATGAGTTGGTTTTTGCATCTCTGAGGATGTGCATTTGTTCCTTGTTGTTTATCTATGCACATTGCTTGTATTTAAACAATGTGCATTTTGTGTATCCTGGTCCAGGTGATTCTGAGACCATGGTGTGACCTGTGGGGAGAGATGGAGAGCAGGATAAAAGAAGAGAGAGAGAGAGAGAGGCCCAGGCAGCTGTATTTGGAATAAACAGACATTACCCCGCTGTGCTCTAATTTACTGCAGAGTGGGAATTAAACTTTGGGCTCGTCCCACCCCTCCGCGGGCCAGTGCTCTGCGCTTCTGGCCATCAACAACTACTTGCACAATGTGCGTTATTAAAGCGCTACTCCACCCAAACTCTATCTTTTTAGTGTCAAATTCGCACCCCACAACCACTACCCCCACCCCACCCCACCCGTGGCTGTGAAAAAAATGCTTGGCTTCTGGAGGACTTTAAGTTTTTCAATAGGCAACATGCAGAAGCGGCACTCATAGCTGCATCTTGATGAGATTCTGACTGTTGCAATGGTTCACAACAACTCAACATACTTTTTGGATTGCTGTAGTACATAATGTAAAGCAACCAAGATCATCAACAGGTTAAACATGGATCCGATTATGCCAAGAACTTTCTCCCAGCCCCCTTGTACACTAAAGGATGACATGTGGCTTTTATATATGAACTTCTCTCTGGCAGTTGACTCAGACAGGTTGGCCTCATTGCTCTCTTGTGCTCTGTGATGTTTTGCAACCACCAGGCCCACCACCTGGATGAGTGGATGACAAACAAACTGCAAATTTTCCTTCCAGTAACTGACCAAATAGATATTTATAACCAGCTGGCCGCCTCCCTTATGCCCATTGGGCCCCCCTTTCCCTTGTTCTGTGGAACCACGGCTGGAAGAGCTTCCTTTAAAGACCAGTTGTGTCACTTCTGGCTTTGTTCTTCAACAAAGAGAACTGCCCCTCATCTGCCCGTAATTGGGTTGGCTCTTGGAATGTGCTTGATGTCTCCTTGCAGGCTGGCAAGGTATGTTGGAATATGGCAGACAAAGGAGTGAAAATGTAGACAGCCAGAGTAGAAAAATAATATTTGTCCACTAAAATTAGATATATTTAAATGAAGTACATTAGTTTGTAAATTAGATGTCCAGTAAAAGATGAATTCCAGGATTAGTAACCAGTCCTAACTGAATATTTTGGTTGGAGTTTCAATCTGCTGTTATTCTCATGGCAAAAGACAATATATATCTCCAGCAAGATGTATCAAAAACTTCTCCCATAAGTGTCCATTACACAACAATGCAACAATTTCTGGTTGCTCGAATGTGATGCAGTCTTGTTTGGATGTGCCAATGTGCTATCTAACTTATATCCATTGCTTTTTTCCTTTTTTTGGCTGATTACCATGATGTCATCCCCGTTACACAAAGTCCCACAAGTTCTTAAGAGGATTTAGATCTGAGGACTGTAGGGTTATGTGAACTTATTGTCATGATCAAGAAATTAGACATGATTCAAGATTTGTGATGTGGTGCATTATCCTGCTGGAAGTTATCATCAGAAGATTGGCATACTGTCATTTATTCAAGGAGACTGTGACTTTTAGACAATGCTAAACTGGTACGTAAGGGTCCAAATGGGGCCAAGTAAAACTTCCAACATACCACTAAACCACCACCATCAGTCTGAACCGAGGGATGGACAATACCCATTGATGGGATTCTGCATACTTTGTTGTAACATCAGTTTGATAAACTATTACCTTTCTATAATCTCCAACACTTTTACCCGCCCTCTGATCTCTGACATCAACAAGGCCTTTTTATTTACATAACCTTCACTCATGGGATATTTTCTCTACTTCTGAGCTTTCTCTGTAAGCCAGACTGATGGTTGTGCAAGAAAATCCCAGTACATCATTCTGAAGTATTCAGATCAACCCATCTGGCACCAAAATTCATGTCACATTCTGAACCCCCTTTCTGATGCATGGTAAATTGTATGATTTACTGTTGCAAAACTAGCTATCTAAACTAACTATGATTGATGTTTTAAGTTCATTAGGAAAATAACTGTAGATTGAACTTTAACTTAAATTGTGATTTAAAGTTACGCTATTGCCCCAAAAAGTATTATGTTAATATGAAACATAACTGAATGAGTAACTGAAATATTAATCATTAGTCATATAAAAGTTTTTTATTAGAGTACATTCTAAAAAATGGTTTATATTTAAAAAAACTTTGCTAATTCCTACTTAGAGATACTTTCAACTCTACCCAAATAAAATAAGTTTTAATGGTCAAATTTTGGTTCATTTGCAACAATTTGTATTATCAAAGCTCCCCCTACCTTTGTACATTTGTTGTTTCCCGTCTGTCTTCTTACCTCTATTTCACCCTCTCTTAGCCACCATTTTAGAGAGATTAATCCCCACCCAAAAACTCACCCATCCACCTACCCACCACACACACACGCACACCCCCACACACGCACACACACACCCTCGAATGAAATACAGAAATCCCACACTCACCGTAAATGGAACAATCTGTCGATTTTCCTGTCAGGGTCTGTTTGGTCTCTGTGACTTGCACCTCCACATTAAGGTGGGGTAGTTGGAGGCACAACAAGGCCAATCAGCGGCACATGTCACCAGCAGTTACTGTGGTGATGCTGACCATGCACAGATAGTTGAGAGGGGATTGGAGGGTGTTTATGGCATTGTTACTAAAAGGAAGCAATTTACTGAGCTCAAATTCCACTTCCAAGGAGGGAAAATGTTGAAACAGTAGTTGGCAGGCTACCAAAAGCCTGATCCCCTAATTGTCGTCATTAATAGCAAATAATCTCAAAGTACATACTTTGTATTCTGGGTAACATTATGGTGCTCTGTTCAAGACATCTGGCAAGGCTCTGGGGATTAGTTTTGAAATTTGTCTGCAGCAATCAAAAATTGTTTTAAGATTTATTTGGTCCAACCACAAATATGTTTAGTTTCTTTTTGGAGATGCTGTGTAGTTTTGGTCTTTAGGCAACCTTGTCACCAGATTCCAATCCTTTGGTTTTGGTCATGACTCATTGACTCCTGAATCCTTCACCTTTCACCCCCAGTCCCACTCTTCATGTCACTCACCAGCTATCCTGGATAAGTAAATATATGATGTAATGTGTGGTTTTCCCCTCCACCTTCCATCCTGCTGCATTGCACCAGAGTTGATTCAACTGGAGGCCAGTTGGAAGAGACCCTAAAGTTGTTCACAAGGCCCTGGAAAAGGAAGACTTTTACTCTTGAAAAGTTTAACAAGGAATATTATTGGGTAGGTATGACTGAAAATGGAATACAAGTCCCCCGTACTCACAACTGTCTGATTGACCATCTGGGGAAAGGAACCTAAATCTCACCAACGACTCCACCTCACCCCTGGCTGTCTAGACTACAGGTTTGAGGTGGGAGATTGGGGCCATTGACTCCCGGCACACGGCAGTCACTGCCTACCCCTACTGTTCTAATGATCTCCTCCAGGGCTTGCTAACCCATTGTCATACAGATCAACTGCTACAATTCACAAGTCTGAGATGCTTCCATGCTGGTGCCTGGGCTGTGAATGACTTGCCTAACTGCTATCAGCATGTTTGTTGGGGTGCATGTGTGAGTGTGTGTAAGCTTGTCAAGAATAATAAATCTTTACATGCCGTGGTATTTTAATTACATTGTGCTCAAACAGCAGTGAGCTTTTAATAATCAAGGCTTTTGTTGGGCTTTCTGTCTCCTTTTGTTATCTGACGTGGAAAACAAGAAAACAGATCTAATCTCTGGATACCAACAGGTAAGACTTGAGGGATAGCAGCACTCGGTGGATTTAACACATTTGCTTTCACAATGATTTAATTATTGAAAGAATGGATTTTGTTCTACATTACAAGAAGAACAAGTCTAGTCTTGTGTTAATCATTATGTTGAGTGCCTGGCAAAAGTATTAAAGTCTTATGACTTCTTTTGACATTATGCCACATCACAATCATGAACTTGAATGTATTTTTTGAGGTTTTCATGTCAACGACAAACACAAAGCAGTTGATTATTCTCAAGTGGAAGAAAAACAATACATGGATTTCTTTCAGCTATTTTCTTTTCATACAAATAAAAATCTGAAAAGTGTGACGTGCAATTGAATTTAACCCCAAGAGTTGACCATTCAGTGTAAATACAGCAGTAGGTCCTTTGTACGTCTACTCAATGCCATTATGCTCTAACAAATGAATCTGGTTTGATCTAAAGGATTCATTTGTAGTTCTGGCCATATATTTAGGATTTTTACCCTGCTGAAAGGCTAATCCATACCCCAGTAACAAAACATTTGCAGCATTTCACAATCCTAAAAGACAATTTCTTTTAGGATTCTCAGTATTTAGGTCCATCTCACTTTGATCACTTTGCTTGTCCCTGCTGACGAATAGCATCCTCACAGGATGATGCCGCTGCCACCACAATGAGGATTGTGTGTTGAGGGTGATATGCAGTGTTAGTTTTATTGTCACTGTCACCTTAGGCAGGCCTTCAGAATTTTGCAACGATTTGTATTTGTTTGTCATACCCAAAAACTACGATGAATACTATGGCTGTATTATGGCAAAGATGGGAAAAACGTCAAGAGACATAAATACTTTTGCTGTCTCTACAAAATCTGAGAAAAACACACATAGCTCAATTTCTCTCATCAAAAACTAAGTCAGTACATTTTTTTGCAAGACAATATTTTGGTAGTAAAATTGATCAGAAAAAGTTTTGATGCCTTGTCATCAGGATGTCATAATAGACAAGACTGGAGGATGAAGACAGTCTAAACATACTACAGATTTCTATTTCAAGAGACAGAAGCCTAGCAGTAAGCATTTACTAGTTAAGAAAACTCCGGAAAGGTACAAAAGTGTGCAAATGATCACTTGTGGGTGATGTTGAACATTTCTCACTGCATTTTAAAAGCATCTATTTGAGAATCTGTCACTTTCACCTCTGCGTGAAAGTAAACTTGGTGGTAAAACAGGCTGCCATAGAGAAGATTAATGAGGTGTGTCTTTTCTCTCTCTTGCACTATCCTTCTCTTTATCCCTGTGTTTGACTGTGCAAGCTGAGGGTCAGACTGTGCAGGAATCCACTTAGGTCGGCAGTACGGGGTAACATGTTGAAGTAAACATGGAGGAGAGACAGAAAGTTATCGTTCCACTCACTTGGATTTACGCACATTAAACGAGGAGATTTCTTCACCTTATTTAGCTTACTTGTAGAATATTTTCCGCTTGTAGTAGAGTAATCTACACACTAGGGGTCATGAAGTGGTTAACAGTCACCTCTATTGTACATATGGCAGCCCAAAGAAACATGTTCAGATGGGATGTTCAGAAGTGAAGTGCTATTTCGAATAAAATCTAAAAACAATTTATTTCTCTTAAACACTCTAGGAACAGACATTATTCAATGACGGAGGTTGGAGTGTAATGTGTAAGAGGTAATGGGATATAAATGAACAGAATGTAAATAAATTCCACTGTGACTGTGTATTTATGTGCAAGGTAGCCATGTTGGACTTGAATGTTTGGCGAGAAACCTTCAGTTTCCAATTGCCAGAAACATTTCTGATTAGATTGACACCTTCAAACTTGGACATATAAACTTTTTATTAAAAGCTTAACACATGATTACCACATATCTCTCATGCAACTATTTAGTGCCAATAATAAAAAAAAAATTATGCTTATGTCACAACTTGAGCTGAAACAGTTCAAGTTATGTCACTCTACAGATTTAAGAGAACTGGCATAAAAAAGCCCCCCAAAACCACTGAGTTAGAAGAAACTAAATATTTGTTTTCAATTCATTTTGATTTCGAGCATTTAGGATTACAAAACACACACAAAAATCTTGGCAAATCTGCTGTACTGTCGAAAGCTAAACACAGTGAAAACATATTCAGTGAATAAATTATTGGTTAAAAGAAATGACATGACTTATGAGTGCACATGGGGTTTTCCTCTTCCAAGAGAATGAATGTTGTAACATGGTTGTTCATCACCAGTCTTTAAGTTTTATTTCAATTTACTTTTCACTGTTTTTTTATGTCAACCTGTTGCATAATTTTCAAACATTTCTCATTTTTATGACCCTAAGAATTTTTAGATTTTTTTTCCAGTTTACAAAAGATTCCACTAAAGTCTTTCCTACTTTGACATTTACCAAAATAGTTTAATGGGGCTCTCAAAATGCTTGCAACCAGGATTTTTTAACAGCATTTGGGAAGCTTGAAGGACATGAACATTTCTGGCTTGGTATCTGATTCGTACATTCCCATTTGATGCTAAGCTAAATGGCTGTTTCTTTTAAAAGAAGGTGGACAGCATTTAAGCAGATACAGCCTAAAATCTAAACTGCAAGAATTGGTCAAAGACAAACTGGAAAGCCTTACACTGACATATGAGGACTTTCTTTACAACACAGTTTGGGATTCATGAAACCTTTATTTCTATTTGTGTAAACACAGTGTTTATTTAATGTCTCATCACAACAATACTGTAACACATACAGACCTGCAAATGAAAATATTAAATCATATCTCTTTACATAAAGACGTGTAAAGTCACAAACAGAAACGGTTTTAAGCTCACTGATAAGTGTTGATGGTGAATTATTTTGTTCACCATCTTATTAACTTATTAAAAGTAAAAAAAAACATCAATAGACTAGTATTTTTTTTTAAATATTCAACTATGATAAGTTGTTTCCTTTCATTAATGGTGTACATAGTTGTTGATCTTTTTTTTTTTTAAATCAAAACCACCCATCAACAGGGTTTAGAGTGGCATAAAGGATCCTCTTCGTTCTAGAAATATTTAGCAAATTTACAGAAATTACAAAAAAGCCTTACTGCATATTTAGGTTTACCCTATCACACTGAAGCCCACACCTTCCACAGTTGGTAGGTTTCTCTTGCTGTCACTTGTAGGGTAGGTGTTCAGCTCTCAGAACCTCTTCAGATCTACAAGGAGACCTACACATGTTTGGCCGGTTCTGACTGTTTTTCGATGATGTTTCACACTGTCAAGGTTGACTTATCTGAGTGGGAAACAGTGTCCAGGGAATAGACTTATCCCACAGACAGCATTGGAATGTTTTTACAGTCTGGCTTTGGGGAAACTTTTAAAAATACGGCTATTCTCCAGAATGAGCAGAATGTGCCTGACCACTTTTTTCAGTAACGAGTAATCTAACGCGTTGCTATTTCAAATCCAGTAGTCAGACTACAGTTACTTATCGAAGCCACTTTGCGTTACTGTGCGTTACTATTTTCTTTTGTAATTTAATTTTATTTCCTCTACGCGTCTTGGGGAGCGACCACCGTTTCAATGTGACAGTTATCAGAAACATAAACAATGGAGGGAAGAGGGAGATGCGCATTTTGTTGCTGGAAAAACAGGAACTATTCTGAGTTTCGGTCGCCAAGTCCGATTATTGTAAGCGGCTTTGGGCTTGTCTTTTTCTAAAGTCGCTAGCAAATTTAATGAATCGCGGGTTGCGCTTTTGGGCTTGTTTTTGAAGTTGCTTATTTGGGCTTGGAAATAAGCGGACTATTCCCTGTCCATCATTTCCCGGATGATCCGTCCCGCTGTGTCTCTGTTAATGTCAAGTTAATATATGTGCTGTGAACCACGTCAAGCTTCGCGCTGCGTGCCGGGAAACTGCAAACATCGAGACCTATATGAACAGCGCAATAAACGTGAAAACAGCCACAAATGAACGTGTTCGTAAGGTTAATGATTAATTATTAATTAATTATTAATAATGATTTATATTAAGGTAAGTGTCACAAATCTGTACAGCCATCTGAGTTGTGGAGCCGCAGGAGGAGCGCTGCGCGCTGCGGCACCAGACGCAGGGCCGTAACGCAGAACCTGGAGGCTGGTTCAAGGAGGGGGCAGGGGACTTTTCCAGACAATACTGGAACACACAAAAACACGCACAAATTACAATTTTTTTTTCGTACTGTTGTAGCCATTGTTGATATTACCATTATAAAATAACTAGCAATTAAGTTGTGGTAAAGATCAATATAATTTTCACAGGTGGCAGAGCGTTGTTGTTAGCAGCTGCTGAAAGTAACTAAAAAAGTTACTTTTAATGTAACTTAGTTACTTTCCAAATCAAGTAATCAGTAATCTAACTAAGTTACTTTTTCAAGGAGTTAAACTTACATTTTCAAAGTTACTATGTCATCACTGGTGGTAACTAGGCTGAGATCTATTTATGCAATTTAGAATTAGCTATTTTAAGAAACATTTGGAAAATTTAAACTGGCTTTTGTATTGAATTTTTACTTAATCTGGTTTGCATGTAGTGTTCATGTTGCACACATATTGTGGTGTGTCTGCTTAAAAATGGAGTGCATATGTTTATACTCTCTTGAGGGGATAAAAACATGCACTATAGTCCAAATTTGAACCCATTTTTATATAATAAGTATTACCCCCTCCTTTTAATCTCTTTCATCTTTTATTTTCCTTTTGTTTTGTTTTTTTGTCTTTAAGAAAAGAGCCGAGAGATGGGACTGAAAGTCCCCTCAGATGCTTGGTCTTCCTCTGGTATCCTTAATGGATGTCAGATGTATGTGAGAGGAGGCCATAGCGTGAGTGTGTTTCATGTTAGTTCTCAGCATGATGAGCAGTGTAGCAGCTGGGGATGAACAGAAACTGCCTCAGCCTCCTTATAATAACTCTATTTTTCATCCCCCAGTTCCGTCCTGGCTCCACTGTTTTTCTCAGCGTAATATATTGGTATTAATAAAGGCAAACAAAGGCAAACATTCTTAAAATGGTGGAGGAAGATATGTTGGGTTCCTTGAGAACCAGACAGCAGCCTTCTTGCTTCTTCTCACAATAAATCTCTTGGCTGTTTCAGTGACTTGAGAGCCAGGCAGTGTTAATGTTTTCCCAAAGTTGATTACAAAGAATTTTCAAGCAGCTGTATTGTTTTTGCAATCAGTAAATCTTTTAAAACTCAGCATCAATTAAGAGTTGAAAAGAATTTGTTGTGAAGCAACTGCTAAACAGAGGTGATTCTTTCCAATAACCAACATCAGATTACGATAAACTAAAAGCTTGTCCCCCTCCTGGCAACAGGCATCCCAAATTGCTTAATAGGAATTTGAGTTTCCCCACAAACTTCTTTGTTGGAACGACACTCTTTTACCACAACCATTAAACACTTTGGCTCCCATTTCCACAGAGCACTCAGTAACATTAAATTTGAAGCACTTGAGGGTTTTAGTTTGCACTATTGCTCCTTGGGGAGACGTTGGACGAGGGACAGTGCTGAACTGCCAAGCCTAATGAGTGAATAATACAGCATGACTACACACAGTATGGTGTTGGTTGCATTTCATACGGTGACTCAAGCCAGGTGTTTTTGTAAAGGGGAAACCAGCGTAAAGCAGGAGTTTGAGTGTATTGAGTTCAGCAGACAAAGATGTGATGGCGTGGAAACCGGTTCAGCAAGAGTTTTGGGAAATGTTCCTTTTTTGTGCACTTTAATCAGCTTAGACACGGTAAAATTGCCCAATGAGGCACAATGGTAAAATGTAATATAATATTTTCTCTTTACATGTTTGCGCTTGAAAAAGATCTTCATGTGGAAAAAGTGGAGTAAATAAATGAGCTTTTCTCAAATTACTCCCACAAGTTTGTTAGGTTATAAAACACATCAGCTGAAAACTTGTGAAATTTTCTGAAATGTAAAAAAAAGGGCATTTAGATGGGCAAAAGCCTCACCAAGATGGTACAGGACCCTGGGCGGAATTTGATTTTAGAGTTCACTTCCTGGTTTATTATATGCAACCAGTCACCTCTAATGTCTCTTTGCCTTGACGTCTTAGCCTTCTATTTTCCTCACTACTTCAAAATCATCCTGTGAGCCGCTAATAAACTTCGAGAAGCTACAGTAAAGATTTAAAAAAAAAAAAAAATCTCATTGGTCAATGTTGCCAGATTGACTGATTTTCCACTAAATTTGTTTTCTTTTGAACGTTGAGCTGGGAAAAAAAACCCTCATCTCTGGCCTGTTTGTTAAAACTTGGGCAGCTTTTTACAATGAAATACAATTTAGTGGGCTTACAAATAATATTGTTTTTTAAAATTCAATCAAAATTGTTTGTTTTTATTTATTTTTTTCAGAAAAGTGGCAGAACAGTAAAAAATGTCTCCGTGCACTCATTTTATTAGTTCATTTCTTTTAATATCCATAGAAACTATTGAATGTGACATTGTAAATGAGTAATGGTCATTCATGATAGCTTTTGTTCCTTTTTTTTTATTTGGAGTTTTATAATTTGGAAACCACATTTGTGATTCAGTAAATGACATTGTTGAAAATGCAGCAGTGACAGAAGAAGTAAGAAAGCAAGACTCTTTTAGCCTAGGACAGATCTTTAAACATAAACATCAGATTCAATAGTGTGACAAATTTGCAAATAGCATTCCAAACAAATATTTACATCATTATACCCAAAGCATGTGGCACAATGTTGCTTCCATTTTCTTACCTTTTTGTGTGGAGAAATGTTCATTGTCAATGAAGTTGCTTCAGTTTTTCTGTAAAATATCAAAACATGCAAAAGATAATGTATTAGCTTATGTTTGTGCACGAGTGACAGACATTGATGTTTTTAATGGTGTTGTTTTTTCATACTTTGTAGCAATATTTTTGGTTTTCACAACCTCCTACGAATAAAGACATAAATACGGGTTAAGTCTCAATAGAAAGTCACGGCTGAAACTTCAGTTTGTTGAGTGAAAGTCAGTATGCTCGTTCTTTTTTTTATCCCTACATCTGAAGATAAAATTTTAAATCAGTCTACTAAAAATAGGACTAAAGGAGTATCTCTCTGGTAAAAATGTGTTGCAAACAGTTTCTGCTGAAATTTTATTATGTGGCAACTTGGGAGAAGAATGTTGTCCCATGCAATATGTAACAATAACTTTCATGACTTTGTGTGTATTTTTTTCTTTTTTTTTTTTCAGGAATGTACTTCTCTGAAAAACTTGACATTTCAAGTGCTATTTGGACCCCTAGAGCAGCTGATTTTATTTTCTTTTTGAGCATTTCCATTGTGGTGACCTGGAGGAAACACGGTCGCTACGTCGACAGAAACTAAACACCAACATCTCCCTCTGTCAAAGCATCGTTCAGGGTCTTGCTCAGGGGCTGAAATCAAGCGAAAAAGGCCCCCCTTGTGGAAGTGAATGGCATGATTTTCAGCAAAAAAAACCAACTTAATTTCATCAAAGTGACTACACTTTGTATATGTATAGAGTCTCTAGAAATACCCTTAACAATTACGCGCTAGTTTGTGTTAGTCTCTAACATAAAATCCATAAAATACAAGGTTGTGGATTTAAAGCGTTAAAATGCTCAAAGCAAAACAGGTATTAATTCTTTTACAAAGCACTGTCTGTATTAATGTCAAACTGTGTGTGACTGAATAACTTTCTCACAGTCTTAATCTTTTCCTCCTTACAGCACATTGCCTGTTCTGCATGTTCTTGATAGATGTTTGGATATGTTTCACAGACAAAGTTTAATTTATGGGAATCAGCCTCTTCTAGTTTTTGCTGCTGAGCATGAATTGGAGAAAATAAATTGCTTCTACAATTTTTTTCTGCACATGCCACCCAAACTCTGTAATTGTTACATCTGCCCCTTATAACAGCAAATTTCTTACCTCTGCCAGAAAGCAAAATTGTGCCAAAAATGTCAAAGCAATGAGAGAAGAAAAACAAACAAACAAACAAACAAACAAAAAAACAAAACAAAGCAAAACAAAGAAACATAAAGAACTGTGTAAAAAGGGTTCAAAAGTGGCACTGTTGTTGGGGAGGTGAGGGCAACTGAGGTTGAAGCAGGTTGACTGGTCATTGGGGAATTTGATTGGGCAGCCAGTTGGTAGCCTTTCTTTTGCTCTGTGGGATAGGGGCGGAGAGCCTCATTAGATCTCTCTCCATGTTGGGCCCTTAAGTCCATCTCCTCAGCGCCTGTACTGTTTGTTTAGAGAGCCAGAGCCTTTTAAACCTAGGTTTGGCCTAATGAGCCCATTATCTGCCAATGATCCACAAAGAGGCCCTCCTCTCGCTCGCTCTCCTCTCCTGCTCTCACCCTATTTCTCTGCCACCTATCCCCCTGCCATCTCTCCCACTTTTCTCTTCTTCTTCTGCACAGCTTGCAGTCTTTCTCATTTTACCCTGTTTAGCTCATTTTCTCCTCCCCGCTGGCCCGCTCTTTTCCCAAACCTGTCACCCACTGAGCTCATTTCATTTCCTCAGGACAGCAGAGGAACCTCCTTCCTTTCAAAAACACCCACCTCCCCCTCCTTTCAGGCTGCATGTTTTATGCTGTTATTGGAAGTGCTTTGGTCTGGTTTTAACTGCCTCACACCTGCAGTCATTGTTGACTCTCTCCATCACAGATGACAGTATGAATTAATAGTGCAGCAACAGAAGTGAGTTGTCTTCAGGAGAGTGCTGGAGAAGATTTGTGGTTGAACATAGGATGCTGACCTTCCCCTAAGGAATAAAAAGATGTGCACCCCTGTGCTATTTCAGACGACCTTGTTCATCTGCGCTGCCCCATTCTAATAGAAGCAAAGCATGGATCAGAGCTCTCCTTGGGCCTGGCTGCCTCTGTAACTCTGAGGACTTAATTATGGTGATCTGGCAGCGGTGAAGAAAATGGAAGGAATGCTGTCCTCATGGCCGTCCTCGCAGCAGGATTAGCTGCACGGGCTGCACTCTTCAACCTCCAGAGGCTGGATGGCTCCCCCCTTTTGCAGCTGCTTTTGTTTTGCTCTCCAGAGGAAGAAGGGCATAAGGAGGAGGGAGGGGAGGAAGAAAAGAGAAGAAAAAAAAAGACAAAGAAAATTAATCTGCCCAGTGCAGGATCTTAATTCGATTTAATGAAGGGAGCCAGAAGCCTGAGAGGCTTTAAGCTCCCACACCTTCAGTGGACACATACACATTCACACACAGTTGGCACTCTCTCGTGTAGGTCCTATTGATCTGTTGGAACAAACCCTATTAAAGGCAATTATGTTATTCAGCAGCCATGGCAAATCCATTTCTTTGCTTTATTTTCTTGCTAATACATGAAAGGGAAATCTATTAAGCTTGAACGTGATGCTTCCTGCTCATTTTTTTGTGTGAGATCGGAAATCTTTGCTTCCGTCTTGCCATAATACTATTGTCTCAAATTTCTTTGAACCACATACTTAGACAAAAAAAAAAAAAAAAAACATAAAACATGCCCTCCCACTTGTTCTTTTGTTCTTCTTGTTTGTTATTTGAGTAATTTGCATTGTCATGTAGTAGTACTGATGTGTCCAAGGCAGAAAAACTTGGTTGGATGGGACACATTTATTTGCATGGTTGATTGGCTTTCCCTTGGTTGTACACAGTTTACATAAGCATCACTAAAAGATTTTACCATGCACTATGATTAGCTAATGAGGCTAAAGTTGGGGTTCATAGATTTGTGGACATTGTAGAACGCTATGCCCACAAATCTGAATTGCTTTTCATTGTCTCTTGAGTTCTTAGGACTGCAGCAAGAAGGTCCTGGGTGCAAATCCAGTTTGGGGTTTTTCTCCATGGAGTTTGCATGCGCTCCTTTACCTAGGTACAGCAGCTTCCACTTCAGTTGGTTCGTTATTTATGGGACATCTCTCAAGGGTGTGCGCAGCCTCTTGCCCCATGGCCCCTAGATTTATGCGCCAGTCCACCTGACAACCCTGCATTGGTAAACCAGGTATAGATTCTGCCTTTAAAAGTATGTGTGTGCTTTTTTGTGCTACCTGTTTCCAGAGGAGCTTGTGAAAAGGGATCATAGGTGTGAAATTCACAGTATTTTGCTGCACCTGTACTGGATAGATTACTTTTTTCATTTATTTGTTTTATATTTAACAATCAACAGATTATTTAGCAATGACATTTCAATGCTCTATCATGATCTACAGTGATCCCACAGTGGAAAGGTGGTATCTTTGAATCGCCATTTAGAGTTATACAATTATTATTAAATGTGTTTTCTATGATTTTTTTTTGTTGCTTTAGGACAGTTTGAGATTGAATCAAGTGTTGGGAAGGTTAACTATGACTAGATTACTTTACACTACTCATATGTTCTTTAAAATACAGTTTATAATCTGGGAAAATGTAGTAATGAGAAATGAGACTAAAATCAAACATGGTAATGCAAGATCTGCTTATATGACTCAATACATTTCTACAACCGGTGTGCTGTTTTTATTAAAATGTAAATTATTTATGTATTTGTTGCAACCTGTGTAAAAACTTGCCTTGGTGGGAACTTTCTGCCACACACTGGTCCCGCCATAAAGCAAAAACAATAACAGAAGAAGGCTTCTCTTTCCACCCCTTTATAGTTCCCGTCTTAAAAAAAAAGAGCAAGCAAAAGCAGCCTTTCCATCCTTCCTACCAATGCAGGAGAAGCCCATTACAATGTTCATCTTCTCAGCATTTGACAGGTGGAAGTAGAACTTTGGGGTTTATGTTTTAATTATAAAGAATTCCAGATGTGTAGGGGGCTCATAAATTAGAAGCAGGGCTGCTCAAATGTCTTTTTTCAAAGGGACCAAGCGGGTCAGCATCTGCTTCTCATTGTAAGCAATGTTATTAAGGGCCCGGACTACAGAAAGGCCTAAGTCCCCTGTCTGGCCCTGCAATAATTGACACTATTAAATGTGCCTAAACAGATTTAGAGCATTCAGAAAAGTTACATTTGTCTTGCAGAGTGACTCTAATCATCTATTTTAGATTGAAAGGACCAAAGGAAAAGTAAGTAATATCTTAATCAGCTGCACGTTATCAAGGTAGTGAGAAAAAAATAGGGTAAACCAGAAAGGTTACAAAAAAGCACAAATACATAGAAATTAGAATACCTCTAGTTAGGAAGGTTTGTGTGTGTGCATGAGTCTGCATGGGTATGTGGGGTTTCTGCGAGTGGGATAAAGATCTGACCTATGTTATTATTGAACAACATCATTTTACACAGGAAAAAGTGAAGCTGAAAGCTGCAGGAAAAACAATTAGATTCAGTTCAATTTAAATAATTTACATATAGAGCAAGCATCTTTCTAAAATACATCCATACACTATGAAGTTTTTCCCCATGTACTTTATTCACATTACAACCACTCAGTTTCATGCATTTAGGTGACAAACAAACGTAGAGTTGCAAATAATTGTGAAGTGTTGTATCTGTAATAACTGTGGTTGTAATCGTGGCTACATATTTCAAGTGATTTCCAGTCTTGTTTGCAGCCTCTGATTGGCTCTTCCTCCAGGAAAGCCCTGGAGCATATAGCTTTTGGGGGGGTTCCTGCTGAAGAAATGCGTCTCCAAAACATGATACTGCCACTACTATGTTTAGTGGCATAAGGGGATACAGTGCGCAAGGTGAGGTGCAATTGTGTGTGAGCAAACATGAATTTTTGGTCTCATCTGAACAGAGCACCTTCTTCCAAGTTTTGCTGTGAAAGGTGACTAAATAGAAATGCAAATCACAATTTTCAGATTTTTTTTGGTAAAATTATATTTTTACAACTCCGTATCATTTTCTCCCCCCTGTCAAAAAATGTCTTCATTTTGTTCTGCTATACCACATAAAATCCTAGTAAAAGACATCAATGTTTGTGGTTTTAAAGGGACAAAATGTTGTTAATTTTGGCTAATCTACTGAAGTTCCTTTGCGGACCCATGTGATTCTTGTTAGAAGGCAGATAATAAACACTGTAGAGATTAGTGTGAAGATGTGTTTTTCTATATGATTCAATTAGTAAAAAAATCTGTAAATATTAAAAGAAAAGATTTTTTAAAATCATTTATAGGCATAAGTAAATTGGGGTAGAAACTCTCAGGGGTGTGATTGAAAGGGCGAGAAGTTAATTTGGCAGCTTTTCCTCCTCACTTTGCTAATGTTTCCTCTCAGGACTAAAGTCCCTCACCAACTAGCCCCCCATCTCCTAATCTCTCCAAGCTCTCCAAAACACAGACACTTTGCAGCCTCATCACTTAGCTTGCATTTCTGACTGGTTTCATAAGTCACTGCTCACATTTGCATGATTGGTTTACATAGAATTTCATCTTCACGTTTTCTCCTTACCATTATTATTACAGACTCCCCACACATCCTGCACCACACACAAATACTCACCCACCCACACATACCCTCATGAAAAAGCACCCTCCATCACTGAAGTGCACACTGACCCAAAGCGAAACCTTTTCTCCAAAGGAAACATCCTGCTCTGCAACACTTTGGCTCAAGTGTGTTTTCTCTAGGGGCTTTAAGGGTGCACGGGTGGGCGGCCTGGCAGGTTGCAGGAAGAAAGGGGGGAGGAGGAGTGGTCCAAAGTGATGGCAGTGTGGTACTTGAGCTAAATGGAGACCATGTTGGTGTATCTTCACGGACTGTCAATCAGTGGGCTGCTGATGTGTATGGGGCAGGAGGCTCTGCAACAGCTCAGGAGAAGATGAAGGGTCATAAAGGGCAGTTGTGAAGGTGGTGGAGGTGGATAATGGGCTTGGCGTGAACATAAATGTGTGTATGTGCACGTGGTGTGTTTCTTACTCAGTGGAGAACCGCATGGGATCCTTGCTCTCCTCACTCACCACATTCAGGTTCGTTTCTTTAAAGAGGAGTGTTGCAGGTTGTGCGAAGGAAGAGAAAATTACTCTTGAGAGACAGATGTTGCCATTGGTATTGGAAATGTATAATATTTTCTCAATTCTGTGAATTAAAAGCAAATATAATGCTCCACATAGATATACTTGATGACAGAAGTTGATCTTCACTAGTGTAGTTTAAGCATTTTCACTAAAGCCTAATTTTTTACTCTCAGTTTCAATTAATGTGTCTGGTACTACACAGTAACACAGGCTTCTTCTGCTGATAAAAACCTTCATAACAAGAAAAATTGTTGCATAAAAGACAATAAAAGAATAGTCTGCATTACACAGGAGGATGTGTTTTGATAGGAACAATAAATAACATGAAATATTATGAGTCCATCTAACACAAAATCCACAGTTGCAAGGAAAAATATCTTAGTTTTTGGAATGTGGCACCACATCTGAAAGGTCTCAAAATACCTTAAGTGGAAACATTTGTGATAAAACCTGATAAGATAAAATAAAAAGTCAGTGCCCGGAATACATAATGATTTTTTGCAAAAAAAAACACAAAAAAATCCCCCCATTTATTTAACTTGAGCAGAATCCTGTGCTACGGGTTAAGCTTTTTACACATTGTACAAAAGAGTTAGGAATGTTTGAAAAAAATCCAATTTTAACTATCAATTTCAAACAATTTGAGCATTTATATAAAGTATAAAAAATGAGCTGCAATCTAAAACTCCAAATTATTTAAATATGCAAATATATCTAAGTAGTGATTTTTAATAGACTACATTTGAGATGTGTAATGTGAAAAAAAAAAAAAAAAAAAAAGCATTTCTGCTAAAATTTGTAACAGGGTAAGTCTCCAAACTGTTCCCGCAAGGCTGTGACCATGAAATTGTCTCAAACTCTTTTGGCATGCTTATATATTAAGAGATCCTCTGACTGGAACCAATTGGCTAAACCAAAGTCCTGAAAAACACTGTTCTGCATCTCAGCATCTGCTGACCGTGCTCTGTGTTTACATGGCTTGTGTCATTCCCAATCACTTCCACTTTCTATTAACTCCACTAACAGTTTACTGTTGAATATTTATCAGTCAGGGAATTTCATCACTTTTTGCATCAGTGGCATACTATCAAGGCATCATTCTAGAATTCACTGAGCTCTGGATATTGACCTAGTCTTTCACAACCAGACCGCAAGTCAATGAGGATCCAGGATATCAAATGGAGGGAAAAACCTTCTTTTTATAGTGCTAGGGCAAGTGCTTGGTGGTGTTTGTAAGAAGGGTTGCTAATTAGTGAGCTACAGCCTTGGATTAACAATCAATATGGTTTTATTGATTTGGATACACAAGTGTTTAAACTGTTAAATCTTTGGCCATCCACAATACCAGGGAATTTTGGAAGGCCACAATACTGGAGATATAAGGTCAACACCTGTCACCAATAAGTACATTTGGTGTGCTATAACA
The DNA here is from genome assembly GCA_903067095.1 of Girardinus metallicus. Classification (NCBI taxonomy): domain Eukaryota; kingdom Metazoa; phylum Chordata; class Actinopteri; order Cyprinodontiformes; family Poeciliidae; genus Girardinus; species Girardinus metallicus. The sequence goes on from CAEGAE010041470.1 coordinate 20,816, forward strand.
TGACAAATATGATAAAGAGGATCTCAAACTGTTCAACAGCTATTACTCATCAAGAAGGAACAGGGAAGGTCTTCACTTTCACGGCTACAGTAAGTGGTGACCTCAGATTTTAAACTTGTAAAGACAGACTTGTAAAAAAGATGAGCTTATCTAGCAACGGTATGTGCACAACATATGTGAAACGTGTTTTAAAAATCAATCCAAGGTCAATTACTGTACATATATCAACTCTTTGTCATCGTCCTACTGTATATACAACCTGGGGCAACTTGAGTCTGTGCAAGTACAGAACATTGTTTCATGTGCAAGCACTGGGGGACATCAGTTTAACTTTTAACTTTTGTGACAAATTGGTCGGTTGTTGTACATGTTCCAAATCCTTTTAATGCAGGGTGGGGTTTTTAGGAAAGGGTTCCAGTAGGACTGAGATCACTTTGTAGCTGTAACTTTCATTACAGCAGAGGCTCTTGCAGAAAGTCAAACATTATCCTGACATTCTTGCTGGCTGAAGCTAGCTTGCACATAGACCAATGATCTCAGAGGTTTATCTACCTTCACACTTGTAATTAAGACACCACTGTACTGAACAAAGACCATGAACACAAAAATGCATGTCCTACACGCAACATTCCATGAATTTGACATTGCCTCCTTGCCCATAAGTTCCACTGGGATCCCCATTGCGTGAACACTTTTCTTGGCTGTAGTATTTCTTGACATACCGAGACACTGTTATGGAGAAATTACTTGAAACTGACAATGATGTAATCAATGGTGACACGCTAACAGCAAGTGCAAAGAGTGCTGTTTTCAACCTCTGATGATAAAGCTAATCTTCAGACAGAAAAAGGGAAAAGGTTTATTCACAAAGTATCAAGCAGGGCACAAAAACTTAGCTTCTAAGGTAAAAGTCTGCATGTGTGTGCAGTGCAATGACATGTCTGCCAACAATTTGTATGATTTTTGTGTGTGCATGTCAGGTCATGTTTGTGTGTGCGCACTAATGGACCCCTTCCCCAAAGCCAGCTGTGTCTGCTGGATAAAGAAGCACATGCAGGCTAACACACTACAGGTTGCTGTGTGAGACAGACCAGGTCGGCTGGTGACAGTGTGCAGCCCCTCGCTTGCCTCATTTATCTGCTGTGGCAGAGGACAGAATGCAATTTCCTGTGAGGGGGAGGCCAGGGGAACGGAGCTGTTAGGGGGCCGGGGGATGCAAAGAACATCAAAGGCCCCTGAAAGCTATCAGGAACTTGAGTACTGCCAGCGCAGCGTGCCAACTCGCCAGTTCTTGCTCTCCCTGTGGTGCACCCGGACATCAGCCGTGACTATACCCCCTATTCACTGTGTTTGTTAATATATGTGTAGATGTGGGTCTGTGGGAGGAGGATAAAAATACCCCTCCATTTAGAGGCTCAGACACCTTGAGCTGGAGCACTCAGAGCAGCCATTAGGCATGCTGCAGAATGAAGAGAAGGTCACAGTTTATCACTCCTGCCACCCTTCCTCTGCAGCAAAGACACCCTCTTGCTTTCCTCTCCATCCCTCCCTCTACCGCTCCTTGACGATTCCGCTTGCTGGCTGAGCATCCTCTTGTTTGTGTCTGAGAAGAACAAGAAGACAGAGGGGAACTGGAATGTTTGATTTGATCTGTTTGGTGGAGTGCATGTGTGAGTGCTGTTAGAGGAACCCTCTAAATTAGAGTAAAATTGATTTTGTTTGCCATAGCTATGTGTTTGTTTGTATATTTTTGGCTTTTGTGCACATTGGCTTTCTTATGTCATGATTTCTCAGTTTGAATGTTGTCAAAACACTTCATGTGACTTGTGAACAAGTAAACTATATAAGCTCCAAACTGATCTTAAATAAGTCAGGGCATTAAGGGGAGAATTAATTATATTACAGGAAGTACTAAGACTAACTCACTGGGAGTTTTATCTCTGTCTCCATGTACATCCTGCTAATATTTTTATGTTACATTAACAGCACCATTTTAAGAGAAGGGGGATAACATTCATCTCTGCTTGGCAAATACCAGCCTAATTTAACAGAACCAGTCCTTCATGGAAACTAGTAAATATTTAGTTATTTTTGTTCAGTTTTTTATCCCTGTTGATATAAGTGATTGTACAATAAAGTACCATTTCATGTCTCTTCCTCAAATCTCTAACTGTTTCAAATGAATGAATGAGTATCTCTGAATGATACAGACCCAACTCTCTGATAGCGGTGATCAGCCATGTCTGCCACCTCTGCCATCATTTGTTTGGAAATCTGTGTGAATGGAGGGAAGTATAATTTGTAAGTTATTTTTTGAGCTCTGGAAGTAGTGACCAGTGCTTGGGTTCCTTAGCAGGATTTGAGTTATGAGCCTGCTAACAGCTAAGGTCCATCTATCCTATCACAGCACCCAAAATATTGTATTTCTGTTAAACTGTCTTCGCTTCATTGGTGAGTGGTTTATCAATCAGCAGTTGTGAGTTCTGCATTCAAAATGTCTGTATCCTTGTCTTGGTGGTCTAAAACAAAAAAACATACAGCTGCCAGCTACATGGAGCAGAGTGCTCTGTTGGGTCTATCTAGAGCCTATCACTAACAGGATGGCTGGTGTTGCCTATGGAATGCTTTTGTGTTGCTATGTACATTACTGGAAGTGAACTCCACTCATTGCCTTCTGGTTTCACCCTGTCTGCTGGTTTTGTGCATTTTAGCACAAGGCCACCTTACTTTGTCTTTCATTACCAGCTCTTAGAGACACATTTAACCTTGTTAGTTGAAAGAGTGGAACTGGAGGTCTGGTCAAGGCTGTAAGGTAGAACACCGGGGGTGGGATATCTTATCATGGGCATCAGAAATGGCTTGTCGGCAGTCATTCATTGGGCTTGGAGAAATAAACCAAACCTCCTCCCTTCAAAATGACTGAGTGAGACAGATAACAGCAGACCAAGGGGGTCCCCTCTCCCCTTTCCTCGATTCTCTATCACTCTTGCTCCACATCGTTCCCTCTCTGTGGCTGGTTTTATTGGAAAGGAAACAAAACAGAAAGCCTCAGTGTGGGAAGCCACTTGTTATCTGAGAGTCTTGGGAATCGAGGCCTGAGCAGAGGCTTCACTCAGCGCACTAATGAAAGCAGAACAATTTGGCTGCTTTCGTTCCCAACATAGTTAGACCTCTCCATTCCCATTTCAGTACAGGTACTCCCACTTTCATGTGCCTCCCATCTTCATTTTCATTCCTCCTTTTCAACCACTCCACACCTTGAACTCTGGTTCCATCATCGGGTTGGGTAATTCTGTGAGCCCTAACCCTAGCCCTGCTTTGGATCAGCTTGGTAAGGCTCATCAATCATTCTAATAAAAAATATTTCAGACACTTAGACCTCATATCAGTAACCCATGGGTGCAAACATCATGTAGACATATATATTGTTAGAATTTGAATGTTATTTTTTTTTATTAGATTTGTGTCTAAAGAGCATGATGGACAGGTTTTCAAAAGTCAGATATGGCCCTTTTAACGGGAGAAAATCCTCCCCATTCAAAAGTTTATTAAGGCAAGAAGATTTAGGTTTCCACATCTTAACAATGCAGCGGAGAATCACTAAGTTCACCTTTGTTTGCCGCATAGCTGAGATTTACCATCCCCAGGTGAGCGACTGATAGCGCCTCTCTGTTCTGATTTTCTTCGTCCTGTTATTCCCAGTGGAACCAGGTTAGGGAGGCAGGAGGGCCATGTGAATGCCATATAGTAAAGTAAGACTTGCCCGCTGGGCATCTGCAGAGAAGGCTCAACTCCCTTTGTCGTTCATCCCTGACAAGTTGAGGCAATGCACAGACCAACTCCTCCCATCCACTTTCACCTGCAGTATTGTCTCAGGTGGAGGGCTTGCAGGGGTAGCACTGAGATGTCCCTATAGGGCATGGCTTCTATGTAGCTCGATATCCCAGTGGGCTTTGCCGACCTCCAGAGAGAGGTTAAATGAAGCCAGGGCTGTCTGACGGACAAAGGCCGCAGGTCAGCACCCAATCCTTTGATCCATTTCTGCCCTCTTCAGACCAGAGAGCCAGACCTTTTTGTTTCACCATGCTTTTCTATCCCTTGGGCTAGTCCCCTTTTTTCCTCTCAATCTGCCCCCGACAATGGAGTCACTTACAAAGCTCTGTGCGTTGTATGGTCTGCCAGTCACCAGAGGGAAAAGGTTTCAAAAGGAAGGTAGAGGGGCTCAGTATCTCCCAAGTCCCCTGTGAGGAGATAGATACCTACTCTTTGAATCCCCTGCACAGGGCACAACCCCACGGCTGTACCCAGTTCTTTACTGGGCCTTATGTGACACATAGAAGATCTGAGAAACTTATTCATAAGGGTAAACATTAGCAAAAAGGAGCTGGGAAAGTTCTTAGCACAGTTGATTCCACCTCAGCTCCTAGTTTAAGAGAAACAATAATCTTTTAATTTTGAGAACCCCAGTTTGATACCAACAGTTCGGAATAGCGCCTCAAAAATCACTTTACAAAAGCACCTTCAAGCATTTGAAGTAATAATTCTTTGATTGAGAAAGATTAACGTTACCCTACTGCTGCTATGTCTCTGTGTCACTAAGTGAAGGAGTCACAGACCCGTAATGGTCATCTTATGTAATAGTTAATCAAATTATCTGAATGACCAGCTCGTCATTGAATTTATGGCAAAAACACATTGTGGTCATCACAGTGTGGACTCATGCACGTCATTTGTTGCCACTGATCGAGAATGAATGGATTGTGAGGAAGCATTCAAATTAAGAACAACAAAAAGACATGCACTATAAAGGAAAATGCATTTACTTCTCTCATATCAATTGATAAACCGGCATATTATTTTTACCTTCTGGTATAAACCACCTCTCAACTGCTGAACGTCTATTGACCACCTTTTGTTGGATTTTGAGGAAAGTCAGTCTGGTCTTTCTTGAGACCACCAAAACATGTTGGAAAAGTCCAAAACAAATTTAGCCAAAAATGAAAACAATGAAAGTCAGACTTGTTCTTTTGATGTTTTGAAGACATATTTTCACCTTTTACATTTAAACCCTTATATGTTGCTCAGATGTAACTTCTTGTCATTTTTTTCTTTTTTTAATAGGTGATTTTATAGTCAACCTGTATTGTACATTGAACAATAGCACTGCAAGATTTGCCTGCAGTCAACAGTTCCATTCCATTGCACTACACCATTCACCACCCATAGTCAGGTCAGTAAGATTGCTGGCAACATAAGTTGTGTGACCAAACTTTAAGTGTATATTTTGGGGATATTTATTGATTGATTTGCCAGAAAAAAAATGCTCCAACACTTCAAATTCAAGTCCTGAAAACAACTTTGTGCCCCTCCCTTAAAGTGTGTACAAAGCCAATTTGTTCACAGGTAAGATCCCAATCAGTAATAATTTGATCACAGTGGGTTTGTGCAACAAGACCTGGAAAATATGCAGAAATTTTCAAGCAAATGTATTTTAAATATATCTGCAGCAAAATACGCTTTCCTAGTAGAGACTACTTGAAGTAGGCACATCCCAATTCTTGCATACTCCATTGTGCCTTAACCTTTTGAAGTGTATGTGGCCTTAAAGGACAAGCAGGTAATTGGTTGTTGGAAATGTCAGGAGAATCTAAAGGAATCTGCCTTGACACAGAGTCAGAAGATTTGTATACACCTAATGCTTTATCTAACTATTTAGTTGATGTTGAGTCCTTTGACGCTTTAGTTTAGTTAATGGTTTTTCTAGATGCACCACAAAAGTGCAAAAGATCTTGACTTGGCATCCATCGTGCAACTCCATCTGATATAAACAATTTTAAAATTAGGCTAAATCTCACCACAAATGCACATTTGTGATTACTTGGCTAGTGAAAGAAAATTACTTCAGCATTAATTTGAACGCTATTAAAATGTAATTCTCATGTATCCCATCTGTTGCCTTTAAAGACATGCTTTACCACCATATAGTACATAAAAAGGCAATTAATTATTTTTTTTAAATAAAATGGTACATAACACATTGCAGTACTTTCAACATAGTAAATTTTGTAATTGCTTTAAGTTTCTGAGTGCATGCGTTATCTCAGTGTCTCCCATCAATAGGCATAGTCAGTATTTGTGTGTGGCAAGTCTTTACAGAGGGCCATAAGGACAGGAATGTAAAGACTCCACTAGGGCCCTCTGTGGTGCTAATGGATTAACAGACCAGCTTGGCATGCTAATGGAGATTGTCTGTGATGTAATGAGCTTCTAATTAGGTCACCTCTGAGCTTGACCCCCTTGTAATGAGGGCGGGGGGCAGAAGGGAGAGGAGGGGCCAGCCCCGGTGATAGCTCCCTGACCTGCAGGTGTGAACCGGCCTGGGCTGTAAACAGGACTGGACATTCTTGGCATTCTCAACTCAGCATCCCCTCCCAAAACTCCCCTCCTCCTGCCTGCCAATAACCCTTCTCCAGTGCTATGGGTGGATACACACACACAGAAACAATTGGAGCCATATTTCATGCTCTAAGGTGCTTCCCAGTTTGGTTTGAAGAAAAACGGTTCCCTTGGCTTTGACTGTTTATTGATTGCATGACACTGCTCTTAATAATATCCTCTGAACATTCAGGTTTTGGTACATTATAGGGTGTCATATGTCAAACATGAGGAAAGGAGAACTATTAGATTAAATGTAGAAGAATTTGATCACTCAGTTTTTTAGGATGTCTTATCCTTACCCAACTCGTCTGTCTTTGCAGAATCATAAATGGCGCTGAACTTTTCACACTTTCTGTTTCAGACCCCCCCCCCCTATTTTTTTTTTTTTTTTTTTTTGTAATCTGTGTTGGGAAAAAAAAAATCTTTATTTGTCTGGAACATAAAACAGAGCAGGCTAACAAAGCAAAGGACAAGGTAAAGTGCAGTAATCTCCCCTTTTCTGGAGGTTTTCTGTGAAAATATTCCAAGACCATTGCCAGGGCTTTTATTGCTCACTTTATGAACATTGGATTATAATTTACATTGCAGTACTGGTCTTGCGGGGTTTATGGAAAGTGCACGGTGCTGTGCTGAGTGAAGTGTAAATGAGGGGAACTTTGTTGGTTTATTTCTCCTCCTCCTCAACACATTGAATTAATTTTAACTATCCTCAAAATGTCTCTCTAAGGAGCATTTGTTTCCAATTAACATTATGGCAGCATGTGGGCTGGGACTGTGTGTATTCATGCATCCTAATTCTTCTGCATACTTACCACAGGTGGTTATGCAGACTTGTCTATATGTGTGTGTGCGCATGTTTTGTGTGTGTTTATATAGCTTGAAAAGAGTCAGTGTGAATTTGTAGCGTTTGTTGTTCTCTAGGGGATAGATAGGATCAGAATAGGTTATCAGCCTTGGAGGGCGGTGACCAGGATGCAAGGAGCTTTGGGTGGGTGGAGTGGTATGATGAATGACCTGTAGGAGCTTATCGCTCTGTTTGTAATGTAGAACTTATCAGATGTTAAGGGCCAGTCAGTCACTTGGTTGGGGTTCAGGCTTTGGCTTTGAGGTAAAACAAAGTGTGACTAGTTGTGAAAATTCTTGGATTTATTTAAATGAGGTTGTGATAACTTCAAGCGCTTTGTAAAATAAAGGAAAAATCTGGTGCGCAGTCAACCTTTTGGTCATCACTGTCCAGAATTACGCCTGGTTTCCGGTTGCGGTGCTAAATGTCCCACAGCATTTTGGAATTAATTGTCCTTCTGAGTTGAAATAAAGTCACCACCATTAGGTACAACGCCAACAAAGAAACATACTGTGAAGATTTAAACACAGACACAAAAATCAACAAAATCTATTGTCAGTTATGTGTGACAAGATTTTTTTCTAGATATTTGTCAATTTTAAAATACTATTAAGTTTCTTGTAAAAGCGTAGCTTAAGAAGTCCTATTCAAATTTCTTATTTCAAATTGTATGAAATATAAACTTAGAATTAGAAAAACTTGTAAAACATGAATTCAATTATTGTACAGTGGGAACAGATTCTTTAAAACAAAGTTTATAATATGTGAAACCCTCATCACAGTGATCATACAAAAGTATGTTTTTTAAAATGCATGCTAAAATGTCATTTTGTCTTGACATGTCTCAACTAAATATAGTAAACTTTTTTAACTCACAATGTATCACTAAAAATAAAATTAGAAAAGTCAGCTGTTGGGATTGGTATTGGCCAACATTTACTTACGGGTATAACTTTTTCAACAAGTCCTCTGAGGGCAGGGAGGTACTGTAAAAGGAGCACCTGAGCAGAAAGTGGAGACTCTCTTTATCAGTTTGAATTCAGTGTTTTCCTTTTGTGGCCTGGACTCATTAAGACATCTATAAATGGTTAGTGCGTAATGAGAAGGCTTTTATAGGGTTTTTTCTGAGCCTTGAGGGGATAATCAAACTCCAGTAGTTGTAGGATGTTGTCTGGATTGATTGCGTACCCTCTATTCTCTGTGGTGGTCCAGTCAGGCTTGTTCCACTTCACAAATGGACTTCAACCCAACAGTTTTACCTCCCTTTAACAATTTCTTAACCTCTTATTCCATTAATTTATAGCTTCAGTGTTTTGCATCTTCAACAAGAAGATGTATTCTAGTCTCTAGGACTAAAGAAATTACAGGTTTCTTAAATTGTCTCTTTACTTCCCTGTCGCATAATTGGTGGTGAGTTTATGAGTCCCAGCCACTGGACCCAATGGTTAGCAAGCACCACTTCCAAAAGTCCTTCTTATTTTCCAAGACATTGATGGCAACACAAAAAAGGTGGGAGAGATAAACATTGATATAGAAAGCAAAAAAAATTATTTCAACATAGGAATGAAAGACTATAGTTTAACCAACTATAATTTTGTAGTGAAAAGTTTGTAAGCAGATAATGTTACCTGCACTGAATAGCCCTCTTGGAGTCTTCATTTAGTGTAAATCCAGAAGTAGTGGAGCTGACTGATAGTAGTAGTCAGCTACTAGCTGTCTTAAAATAAGTCAAACTTTAGATACCCTGCTGGACAAAGAACACAGTTGTTCAATTATTTCAACAAGAACCTAAGGTTTGTGGTTGTGCATCAGTAAAGATCATCCCTTGTGAAAGACACTCTAAGAAAAGTCATAAATAGTCTTAAGTCAGAATAAATCCTAGAAAAAATTAAAAGGAGTGTAAAATTCAAAAAGGTTTATACATTTTGAGTTTGAGACTAATGCTACTTTATTGATTTCTACACAGCTCCAAGGGGAACGTCATTGATTGCCTGGTGCCTCCCTTTACAATCTTTTGCTGTAAATAATAATTTATTCTTCTGTAAATAGCAGCCCAATTCAAATATGATGAAGGCCTAAAAGTTTGTGAAATAATGTTCACATAGAAAGCTGTGAAGTTTGTAGACTGCAGTTGTTTTAAAATTTGCAGAAGTCCTCTTTGGTCTTTTCTCCTCTCTAGCTAGCCCTTAGCTTCAGCCTTCAAGACAAGCTAATTTGGATTCACACTAAAGAAAGAACCCAAGAGCAGCATCTACTTTGTGTAACTGCTTATAACCTTTCAAAAGAACCATTCCCACTTACCCTTACAGCATAAAAGCCTCGTGTCTTTCTCTGCTGGTTAATGGTGACAGACCAGGTATGACCTGAACATGTTGCCAGGCCAGCAAAGGGCAACATAGTGGACAGACAACCATGCATGCATTCCCTGTCTGAGGTGTTAAATTTGCTGAAATCAAGAATAAGCAGTCTGTTTCCTTCCTACCATTCACACCAATATGGCATCTTTCTTTAGACATGTATGAGAACTATTTCTGATGATAACCTCATAAAAAAAAAATTCAAACTATTCATTTAAACAACTTTTTTGCAGAGTTTTCCCTGTGGGCACTCACCAGTCATATCAGTTGCCATGTTTTTACTTCAGTTACGTCGGTAATGAAGATTCATTTTATGTTCTACCTCTGGTGGTTAAAGGTGTATTCATCACTGTCAATGCAGGAGGTGCTTGAATGAGGGTGAAAGCCTATCCATGCGCAGATGTTTACCACTGAGGTCAAAGAGCACCCCATGTTTACATCAGTTGGTTTAGGATGGCCATGTTTGGAATGGGAAAAGCTGCTGTGGGCAAAGAATTTTATCGAATTACGTTTTCCCTCTTCTCGTCTCAATTCCCCTTAATTTTACTGAGTCTTTTAAGAGCTTTCGTCTTTTGCCTTCCAAGATTCAAAGCAACTGCTGCTTGAGCATCACGTCTATGTCACTTCCTGCCTTAGGGTGCGTGTGGCCTCCCTACTTCCTCTCTTATTCGTTCCAGAGGTGGGCTCTAAAAATGCGGCTCCAAATGAGCGAGCAGAGGCCCCTTGGGGGATCTCTAAAAGGCATGCAGTTTGTGATTTGGAATAAGATATGTAAATCTAGGATGGCCTTTAGTACGTTTCTGCGAAGAAAGTTACTCAGCAGCTGCTTTTTGTAACTGTGTCTCAAGTCTTGCCTTTTAACTCTTGGCAACAGATACAAAGAGAGGTTGAGGAGAGAGAAGGGAGAGGCCTGGCTTATGGGAAATGGAATGATAGCTCAGACCAAAACAAATTGTTTCTGGTTTCAGTTGAGCCTGACCCTATTATCAGCCTGTGTCAGATCAGACAATTGCTGGAGTGGAGACAATCCAGATGGGAAGAGTATAAGACAAGTTCAAAATAGTTTGAGCCTATGAGTAAAATATTTCTTTCTTTAGGCTTTTGAATAGAAATGCACTGTCTCTGTGTATATGTAAGATGGTTGAGTACTTGCATTTAATTTCTCCTAAGATATTTTTCTGGTATGGTCACCGACATTCCAAAAACTAAAGTTAAATTGAGTGATGAATGCTTATAATTTTCCTATTTAATTATGTGGCACGAATTTAAACAAACAGATATTAATGTGTTGGGTGAACAAAAGTAAATTGTGTAATTCAGTACAACTGTTTATCCAAACATTACATATTTATTTTAGTCAGAGCATGCAGATTTAGGGGAGTCCGCATGCTAGATACAAACTGTATCTAGGTCTAAAGACTGCCTTATGGGATGTACGGCTCAGTCGTAGTAGACTGTGCTTTTTAAAGTTGGCTCTAACTTGTGAGTTGACGTTAGATCAACCAGAAATGGTAAAACTAGTGTTATAGTGCTTTGTGACAAAATAAATCCTTTGTGATGAAGATAGGTCATTTCAAAACTTTTTCCACTTGTAATTAATTATTTTCTGTTCAAATCAACTGAAAAAAAATAAGCAAGTATATTTGTAAAAAATTACACTGAGCTGAGCTTAGCTGCTTTCATTTGTGTACACCACCACTAATATTTATTGGAGTAGCTTTTAATCCATTTTCACCATTCAATCTCCTTCAGTTCATGCCTTTTATTAGTTTTGTCTAATCTGAAAGGCCTGAGAAAGCTGTCTTTTGTAGGTTTCTCTGGCCTTTCCACATTTGCATCCTTCAGCTAAAGTCAGTCTGAAGAGGTGTTACAAACACCAAATTGAACAGCTTCTGTCAGGAGAAGGTTAGAAATTGTTCTACAATATTATTTACACACTATTTCATGATAATGACAGCCATCCATAACAGGAAAAAATGTGGGAAACATATCTGAGACCAGATGTTTCTCCAGCATTTTTGAAAAGCCAATAGTGGCTTGTTGGGGAGTTAGTGAAGAGGCTGAGTAAGTATTTTATTATGTATTGAAAAAACATGTTTAAATTATGTAAAAGTATTTTGCGTCCTGTAAAACGGAAAATATATTTAAAGAAATAGACTTAACAGAAGAAATTACAAACAAAAAAATGTTCACTAATCTAAAAAATTGTATCTGTGACTGATAATATGAAACAAGCATCTAAAACTACAGATGCTTCAGATATGTGTTGCTCATTAACAGATTGCAATTAGATATCAAATGAGCATAAAATTAAATTCTGCTTGTCAATCAGACTAGTGGAAATGAAATAAACCAAATTGTCATAATTTTAGACAACTACAGTGGACAGATATTTTAGTCCACATTAAAGTAAAAAGCTGAGGTGGTTCCCATGTAATGCTGAAAAGCAAGAGCACTGTATCAAAAAACTAAGGTATAACAATGTAAATAGATAATAAAAATGTGTCTTTAGCCATTGATATTCTCAACAAAGACAAGTGGTGTTCTTTTAATAGAGAGTCATGTTGTATCTTCAAAGTATAACTTGCTACATCCAACTTTAACTCCATCCATCCAAATTTAGTAGAAAGGTGTTTTAATATAACATTGCTATAAGGGTGGAAACAATTAGTCATCCTGGTTGTTGCACTTGTATTTATTATTTCTGTCAAATAATTTTTTTGTTTTGTCTGAATTGAACTTCACTGAATAAATGTCACATTACTGTATTTCACTTTAAAAAAGCTGCAAATTTAACACAAGTTTGTACACGGCTGACACCCATTGTAGGGTTTGGTTACTTATGGGAGTGACAGACAATATAATATAACATAATATAACATAATATAATATAATATAATATAATATAATATAATATAATATAATATAATATAATATAATATAATATAATATAAT
>CAEGAE010041487.1:0-23329 GCA_903067095.1 Girardinus metallicus
TAATAATAATAATAATAATAATAATAATAATAATAATAATAATAATAATAATAATAATAATAATAATAATAATAATAGAAAGTAGTTTTAATCCCCGAAGGTATTTTTTTGAGGTGAAAACTGAAGTTTTAACTGCAAGCTAATTTGCATAATTAAACATAAAAAAAAAGTGTAGTTTCATGTATTTATAAATGTGTAGGCATTTATTCATTGATTTATACATTTGTAGATATTTGTTTATTCATTTAGTTTTCCTTAAAATAAAACAACAAACATCCTCCAAAAATAAAACAACTGCATTTTTTTCCACGTCTTCTGTGAAAAAACGAGGGAAATCTAAGTTTTCACTTGTGCTTTTACTTATTTAAATGACGTGTCACTTAATAAGGGCAGTGAGAAGCTAAACTCAAACAAAATTTGATTTAGATTTCTCTTATACTTCCGTTTATCACATGAGCCAACAAGAAGGTTGGTGCATTGGTCATATCTTTGTACATTTCTGTGCAATTTTGCATTTTTATTTCACATTTTGTACTCATATTTGTGTTATTCAACTGTTTATGTATCATTCACCTATCCCAGTTCAGTGGTATGGTGGCATGGAGGACATTTGCTTACATTTATCGCTGCTGTCCATCCCTTTATGGTCCCAGTCTATGTCCTCTGATGGCTACTGGTTCCTGTCACGAAGCTGAAATAATCTCAAACTGGTTTCTTCATGGTGAAAATAAGTCTGCTGTATTCCAATAGTTCACAGTCACTAGTTACCAAAAAACAGACCTGCACTGAGATGATTGATTTGCATATATCCATTTTTTACCCAATTTCCACAATTTGGTCACCTTTGATATAAAGAAAAATACAACTATGAATGTGTTTATTTTCCTTTATTTTGTCTTTTCTTTGTTTTTTACAAAATAAAACCAGTATTACAAACACTTAAAATCAATTCCTCATTCACAGGAGTGCCATCAAATGTACATTTATACAATATAAGAAAAAGAAGAAGAAGAAAGGTACAAGTGAGGTCACAGTGACAGGATCGTTTGGCTTCTGGTGACTCCATGTGGTCTATCGTCCACGTGCTTCGGACCAAAAGGGCCCCGGAAAAAATACTCTGCAAAAAGTAAAACTGTGCTGTAAAGGGAGCAGCTAAGGCCTTAAGCTTTAATACAACATTGTTGTTTTTCACAAAGAAAGCAACTGCTCTATTGTGTCTGTGATCCTAAAAGCCATCTGATTATTTCTGGGGTTTTTTTTAATAAAAGTTATGTGGCGATGCTTTTTCAGAGAGGGAGGCGGGGTGGATATTTAAAAGAAGAGCTTGATGTAGAGGAGACAAGACAGCTAAAGAAAATTAACTTAATAAAAGCAATGACTTAAGTAAAATCTGGTCTACATACTTCTGTAAAAATCTATTACAGTAAAAATAACAACTACCTTTTAATTGCAGCATTTTTCTTTGTTTTTTTTTAATTTTTTCCACAAAAAACAAAACACAAAAAAAACAGACAGGATATAATTCTCAACCTTAAATTAAAGAAAATAATATTTTTAAAGGATATATGTAAAATGTTGGTGTACATCTAAATAATTGAGCTCAGTATAATTAAAAATAATAATAAAATCCCCACTTTATTTTTTTAAAAACTGGTTTCTGAGCTGCAGTGGATCCGCTGCCTGGCTGCATCTTTGAAGTAACAATAAAAATAATTCTGTTCACCAAAACCAATCCTAACTGTGATCATGACGCTGCACTTCCTCTTTACTCAACTGAAGAACAGCTAAGTAATTTAGCGCTTTAGAATTAATGTGAAAAAATTAATTTAGGGGAAGTTAAGTGTGCTAAATGTTTTCACAGTTAGCAAAAATGCTGAAGAGATAAATGAAAAATTAGCAAAATGTTCCCTGATGATTTTAAATGACATTTAAAACATTTGATAAAAATATGGCCAAATAAAAACCAGAATATATTTTTGAAAAGTAGCTTTAGAGGAGGTCGGTCGCCTCTTGCAGGTTGTTCTTTGTATCCACTTGAATGTCTCACAGTCTCTGAGAAAACTCATAAACAATTATAAAGAAATTATAATAAAAACAGAAATTTTTGTCGTGTTTTTACTGTCATCTGAACATGTTGAGCTTCTTTACTGCAAATCTGGAATCAAACAAAGAAAGAATCTTTTTTTTCTGCTATACGGATAAACATGGACCGGCAAACACACACACATGCACACACTCTCCACCCAACACACACACCAAGAGATTACTTTCTCTACACATGCGGAAGCCAAATTTAAGTGAGGTTGTTTCTGTTTTTGTGTCTGTGAAGGATCCAGGTATACAAAGACGACTAGCTTCAGGTTAGAATAATATTACTTTAACAATAATTAGAAAAAATAAGAAGAAAAACAATTAAAATAAATGTAAATATCAAATCTGCGTCTATTCCATCCAGGCTATTTTCTTCAACGCGTGTAATAAATTAAATGAGTGCAGCAATTTAACAATGAAAAAAAGATTAAAAACCTGCATTTCTATGACAGACTTTGAAGAACTACAACTAAGAGACAAACAAAAAGTGTAAAAAGTGGAACCATACTTTGCAAAGACACAGATTGAAAGAACTAGATTTCACAGCAAGAACACACCCTATTAAAATACATCAGTCTGTGTGATCGGGAGCATCTACTACACCAGGAGTGTGTGCAGAGTAAACGTGTGTACAGTACAGCAGAGTGGGTTTGTGCGTCTGTATAACAAACACTTTGTTTCTGACACACACAATGCTGTATGAGAAAATACTTTTTTAGAAAAGTCTGCCCATTTTTAAAGTAAAAAGTTAAAAACATCTGAAATCTGCTTGGAGATTTTCAAAATAAGAGCTCTGGAAGAACGTTCCCCAGCAGTTTGCTCAGGTAGAACCACAGAGAACTCGCTGCGTCCTTAACATACAGATCATCTTCAAACGGAGACATGCACCCAGAAGTTATTATACAAGGAAAACAATTAGATTTAAAAACTGATGACTTCAGGTCAGACTTTGTTCCATTTCAAATCCGCTAGAAAATAAGCGGATCGGGTCGTTCCAGTGGGCGAAAACACAGAACCACAGAAGAAATGATCATTCTTATAATTTACAAAGGCATTTACAACAAGAACATAGATCACACACAACCTCACATGTGATTGCACAGAGGAATGTTTCAGTCAAAATAGAAAAGAGAGCGTCTTTTATCTTCACACTGCAGTGAGGAAGGTTTGAGCTGCTCTCACTCAACAGTCTGCAGTCACAAAACCTGCTTGACTCAAAGTTTGGATCAAATATTTCTTTCCTTCAAATGGATGGATGGATGAAAGCTTGATCTTTTCTTTAGGAAATTATCCTGAGATTGTTTTTCTATGCTTAGCCCATCAACAGCTAACAGAATAAAAACATGTGGTTGTGACTTATTTGTATTTCTATGCTGGTTTTCAAAGTTTGCTCCAGATGAAGTGAATTTTGCGTTCTGAGAGATTCCATGCTTCTCACAATGTGTTTGCAGGAAATCAGGATTTGCTTTAAGAGACTTCAAAGTTTTGAGCGAGAGCAGCAAAGTATCTGAGTGTAAAAATGAGAATTTCTGCTCCTGAACAGAAAATGCATGCTTTTGTTTTTTTTTTTTTTGACAGGATTATTCTTCCATACATTTTGTGCAAATTCAAGAGGAGGAAGAGATTTAACATTCTAAATATCTGAGACAAACTTGATAACATGTTACATGAACCAGGAAAATCATTTCAGTTCTGTGAGGTATAAATGCAAAACTCAGTCATTTCAATGTAACGTTTCTTCCCTTTTTATAACAAAAGCTTATTGTTCTTATGGATCTAGGCATTAGCTGCATGTTTCTTATGTTTCCTGTTTGGAAAGAGAGCTTTGTGTTCATGTTGTCACAACATCAGGGAGATTTATAAGGATATTTTTGTTAGCAGTTTTGACTCAAATGACCAAGGATGGCAGGTTTTCTATGACGATTAGAGCTGTAGCAGATTTAAAAAAAGGAGTGAATTTTCACCAAAAAAAATCTGAAATTTTCATATTAACATCAGAAATTTTCTAGAAAAAACAAAGAAAATTTGACTGCTGGACCTCAAAAAAAAACATACTGAGCTCCAAAAGTAAAACATTTACGAGAAAACATTTTTCTGATTATTCTGAAAAATTTTCCAGAAAAAATGTGGACATTTGAAACTTGGATGGATGCCGGCTCCCGCAGAACCACATTCTGCATTGTAACCCATCAGACCGAATAACCTTCACATTAAAAATGGTTTCCACTTTTCTCTTTTTTTTTACACTATTTTTCCAAAATGATAAGAGTGATGCACAAAAACTAGAACATGCGTTTGATGAGAGGTAAGAAACAGATTCTCTTCTTCTTCGTACACATAAAGCCCTGAATGACCAAACTCCATGTCAAGTCAAGCATCTGCAGGTTCCCTGGTGACTTTCTCTGGGTGTTAGAGGTAGAGCTTCTCCTGTGGAACCAGCTCCCAGTTTCTATGAATGAGGCAGTGGCACTTCTAGACATGGGTGATATGGCTCTGTGTCCAGGGTGCCATCAGGTCAGGGGTGGCAAGAAAACAAAAATCTGCACGCACTCTCCACTGCTGCCCTGTGTTTGCTCAGGATCAAAGACTGCAGCCAATCAATGGTTTCCTTAGATCAGGGGTCTGCAACCTTTACAATTCAAATATTCATCTATTGCTGCAAAAATACATATATGTAATGGTTTAAATGTTTTACTTGGAAAGTTCATGAAATGTAAATAAAATCTATTTTTATTTTCAGAATTTGTTGTCAGGCATCAGGTAGGAGGACTTTAACTTTGTCTTTTTTCATGCTTGTCTGATAAACGATCCTCCGGTCACTAGAGGGCAGCAGAGGCCAGTAAAACAAGTGCAACGGGGCACTAGGGCCAGCACAGACATTTGTTTTTAAATTACGGACATAAAGTCAGGATCTTACTAGAATATTAACACAGAAAAAATGCAATAGCACCAGAAGAAAGTCATAAAATCACAAGAAAAAGGATGTTTTAATGAGAAAAAAAGCTTCTGGAGTTATCAAAACGAGAGCGGTTCAGCTAATCCGTGTAGTTCTTTCTTTAAAATGGACTCAGTATGAAAGTCGTGATAATTTCACTCTATTGTTTTAAAATATTAAGTATTTCTGTATTTGTAGCAGGAATACCAAGTATAACTTGTTCAACATTCCTAATTTTGACGCAGTTTCATGTAGGATTTCTCATAAAATTATGACTTATTCTCATATTATTATGACTTTATTTATTTATGTAACTAAAAAGACATAAATAAATAAAAATCAATGGTAAAAATGTGCCAGAAGAAAAAAAAATTAATTGAGAATGACAGCCATAAATGCAGAAACTAAGATATTGTCTTCATAATTAAAACCAAACAGTTCTGTGTTAATAAGAGTCAGATTGCAGAAACCTCTTAATTATCGACCTAAATCTGTTTATTTAGAGCATCAAGTGAATGGGAATGGATGTAAATACCACCATTTTAACTCAAATTAATGGATTAAGTCTCAGGAGGACTGAAGTGAACTTCTCTGTTGTGAGTTGTGTGTAATTAGGAATCAGCAGAGTAAATAAAACATTAAAACCTTCCAGTCGTCTCATTGCACTGGATTTGTGCCTAAACTCAGTGAGTTGAACCAGGAAGAGTTTTGGTTAGAAGGAAATGCGTTTCTGTATAAAATAGTTTGTTTTTTTGCTGTGGCTCACACAGGCAGGTGCGTCTAAGACTTTAAATTATTTATGTGTTCCTGCAGGATTTAATATTCACCTATTAAAGGGGCAGTATCATGTGTTTTCCAGGCACATGGTGCCATTTTATAGCATAAACAACTAACTATGTTAACTTCAATTGATATTAAAATGCTACATATCAAATATAACTCAAAAGAAATTTGACTTCTCAGCTTAATGCCTTGAAATTGGTCCTCTGTCTCTTTAAAAACTCCAGCTCTTTCTGAAGCTCAGAATCCAGGAAGTCATCCAACATGGCTCCTCTGTTAACCCTTTAACGTTTTTATCAGCGTCGCTCTGAGAAGTAGCTCCTACAATGAGCTCAGCAGTTCCGCCAGGTGTTTGCTAATTACTGCTGGCTAGTCTGAAGAAACTGAAAGGGGAGGAGCTACACCTCAAAGGCGGGGCTAGGTCCACCCAGGTGTTTTGCACAGCTGAATGGTTGCCATGGAGATTAAAGGATTTCTCAAACATGTATGACAGAATAAAATCAACATTCCAGGTTTGTTTTTGATGAGGGAATAACATTACCATGTAAAAGTAAAAAAAAAAAAAAAAGAGATTTTAGATAGTACTGCCCCTTTAATTAATAAAATAAATAACGTCCCAAAAACTGAAAACTGCCCTCATCCCTAACGCAAACCAACAGTCAGGGAATCCGATTGGTAAGACGTGTAGAAATGAGAGCCGGAGGAGTGAAGCGACAGATGTCAGTCAGTCCAGATGTTCCCTTCAGCTGATTGTCTGTGATGTTTAAGGCCTCGACGTCCCACTGCCACCAAAAGCACCACATGTGAGGTCTGACGAGATCAAGTCAACCGTAAGCTGGAACTGCCAGGTCATGCTGGACGGACTTTCTTGTTGCTCAGTAAAGAACTCGGTGGTGGAGGTGATGAGTAGAAACAGAGCGTATCATCTGAGGTTGACTGCGACGCGAAGCCCCTGAACGCACCGTTACCTGAACGCAGCAGCTGCCACAACAACAAGCCAGCGCCTCTGCGCTGCTGAGCGACGGACCCGAACGGGTGGAGTCTGTAGGGAGGTACGGTGAGGTCACAGTTTGGTTGGATGCTGTCGGCTCTCCTCAGAAGTTGGGGAGGATGCTGGCCTCCTGCGGTGAGCAAAGCCCGAGCGGGCGGGTCCGTGGAATCACACCTCCACTGAGGTAATCTGGTTCATCTGCGCCCTCATCGACTGGATGCTGTTCAGGATCTTCTTCTGGTGGCCGGCCAGCGTCACGCCGATCCTGACGATGTCCCTAACAAGGAAACAAGACCGACTCTGAGTAACTGAAGCAGAAACAATAATACGAGGGTTAGGGCTGAAGCAATTAATCGATTATTGAAATTTAGAAATTGATTAATTGTTAACAGAATCAAAATGGCCGACTGCTGAAAGAACAAGACTCTCAAAACACGAATTAAGCCAAATATATACACACTTTGCATTTAAAACATTTGTTCTACCCAAAACATCAAGTGAGAATTTTAGTTTCACCTGGTTTAAATTCTGTAAACAAAGGCTTAAATAAAAAATCTGCAGAACGTATCAATTTTTAAATACAATTAATCAGAATAATTCATAGAATAATGCATAACTAAAAATCGATTTTTGCATGAAGAATGGCAATTAAACGCTAAAATCATAAAACGTACATATGCATGTTACAACCCTTCAAAATAAGAGTCTAAACCTATTTCCTGTGTTGATCTTACAGCTAACATGCCAACAGCATCTCCTCTATTTGTGGAAAAATACTGGGTGGGCAGTTATAAGTCCATAACATAATTAAACAATGCATTTTTAGAAAAACTGCACTAGTATTGATAATCTTATTTCAATATTTTCATTTTATTCTATTCCTGAACTCTGTGCTGCATGTCCTTCCACTTCTCTTTATTCTTAAAATAAAGGCCAGCAGTTCCAGAAAATCCTCTGTTTCTAAGAAATGTAGTCATTTTTGTGTAGCATTTTAGAATTAGCTGCAGTTATTTCCTGTCCCACTTTACTCTGGTTTTAACCAGAACGTCCTTCTACACGTAAACTCGATCTAAATATATTTCTGTTTTATGCCTAAAGGTTTTACTTATTGTTAAGGTTCTTTTGAACGTGCTGCGTCAATAACCCGATCTGAAATGTGTCGGTGGACGTATGAGAGGTAACCAGCGTACTCCATGGTCATCTGAGAAACCACGTCGAAGCTGCTGAAGCCTTCGTTGGCAAAGTTCTCCTTGTACTGGCCCATCTTGATGGCCTCCAGCCACTCATCCACCGTGCTGAAGGAGGTGAAGTCCGGGGTGCTGCGGTCCAGCAGCGGCAAGTGAAGACTGGTGCAAAAAATCCAGAACAGAACAGAGACATGATTAGAGAGCGAGTATGGGCCGGTCAGGGTGCGAAGAGCCTGACCGGCTGCTCACCATGACGACAGCGGCGTTGTGGTCTTGAGGGTGTTGGGGTTGCGGATCATCTTGTCAAGTGTGCTGACGATCTGACTGAATTTCGGCCGATTGTTGCGATCTTTCTGCCAGCAGTCAAGCATCAGCTGATGCAGCGCGCTCGGACAGTCCATCGGAGCCGGCAACCTGTAGTCCTGCTCTATGGCGTTGATTACCTGCAAAAACCCAAACACTGATGAAAATTCACACCAGTCCTGTCAGGAGATTAGCACCGAAACACATTAACGATCTGCTGCTGCTGGATCAGCCTTCCAGACCTCTCAGATCTCCTGGTTCTGGTTCTGCTCTGCATCCAGAACCAGAACCAAGCATGGAGAAGCAGCATTCAGCTTCTACGTACCACAAATCTGGAACAAACTTCCAGAAAACGGCAAAGCAGCCGAAACACTGACTGGCTTTAAATCTGGACTAAAATCCCATCTGTTTAGAGTCACTTCTGATTAATAATAACTGAAACACTGACCAACATATTTTATGTGTATTGATGATTTTAACGATGGCATCTGACAAAATGTAATGCCAAATGACGTTTTTATGATATAAAGCACTTTGAATCGATCTGACCAACAGAGATAACAAAACACTTTCTGTATTGATGTCCAGCCGGGATTTACTCACGTCTTGGTTGCTCATGTCCCAGTAAGGCCGTTCGCCATATGACATCACCTCCCACATGACTATGCCGTAGCTCCAGCAGTCACTGGAGGAGGTGAACTTCCTGTACTGAATGGCCTCAGGAGCCGTCCACCGAATGGGAATCTTCCCTCCCTAACAGGGAGGAAGGACGTACGTAGGAAACTTGCCACCAATTGAAAATGAATTCATCACAAGCGCTGCGGTTCCTCAGTGAGGACTCACCAAAGAGCTGGTGTATGTTGGGTCGGACGTGTCGTCCTCCAGGAAACGCGACAGGCCAAAGTCGGAGACTTTACACACCAGGTTGCTGTTCACCAGGATGTTCCTGGCAGCCAGGTCTCGATGAACGTAGTTCATCTCACCAAGGTATTTCATTCCTGCTGCGATGCCGCGCAGCATCCCCACCAGCTGGATCACAGTGAACTGCCCATCGTTTTGCTTTTGGGAAGAGAAAAATTACATAAATTTACTCTGAATGTGTCATTGCTGTCATCAAGTCAGATTGGTTTGCCGGGTTTTTGCTCCCCATAAGAGCACCATAATTAACTAAAGGCGCTTTCTAATGGTGCATTCACACCAGTTATGTTTGGTCCACTTTAATCCAACTACAGTCTGTTTGTCTAGAAAGTCCGGTTCATTTGGGGAAGTGTGAATGTGTAATTGGACCAAAAAAGCGAACTATACCCTCAGTCTGGTATGTTGGTACGGCGTATCTTTGTATGCTTGACGTGGTGGCATTACCCTAAGAAAGGAGTCCAGGGATCCGTTCTCCATGAACTCTGTGATGATCATCACTGGGCTGCTCTTGGTCACCACCCCCTCCAGATGGATGATGTTCGGATGGTCAAACTGGCCCATGATGGATGCCTCACTCAGGAAGTCCCGCCTCTGGCGCTCAGTGTAGCCCGCCTTCAGCGTCTTGATGGCCACCAGCATCTCTCTTTTCCCAGGCTGCCGCAGGTTTCCACTGCATACCTCCCCAAACTCACCTATCAGAAAGACGAGTTGGCAGTTTGAAAAAGGACAGAGGTCTCTCACTAAGATCTCTGTTTGTGAAGAAACAGTTGAGCCAAACAGCAAAGCTCCTGATATTCCAGTTCATCCTCAAACATTGCGTTTCTGACTCCTTACCTGCACCAATGACCTGCTCTATCTTGACGCAGGAATTGTCGATCTCCTTGGCAAACTCTCTTACAGCTTCATTGGGATCTTCATATGTGAAGGGATCGATGTAGATTTTCACTCCTGGGGAAACTTTCATAGAGAGAAACGGAAAAGCAGCAGAGACGCATCAGAAATCTCAAAGTTAGGCGTTGTGGCGAACTGCCGGGTAGCCACTCGGCTCTGCTGCAGCTTCCTGCAGCTTCCCTGCTTGTTAGTGAAGAGAACCAGGTGGACTCAATCTCCTAGCAATCAGAGTGCAGGTACTTTTGGTGTGACTGACCCGTCACTCCTGTTTGGCAAAAGTGCCACAGCATGAGAAGCTAACAGGGCTGGTAGCACATGTAGACTCAGGACTGTGCAAAAGTCTTCAACAAACTGTGAAGGTCAGCCGGTCAAGGCTGCTGATCATGTCCTGAATCTCATTGGAGCAGCACATGGACTCTGATTGATGGTTGTATGCAATAGTTTTATTTAAAAGGAAAAAAAAAATACACTTGGTGTTGAATTTTACTAGAAATATTTGCTATTTATTATACTTTTGGAATAACTGGTTAAAAGGGGTGGAAATCTGTTTGATTATTTCACAATGTATTTATCTTGTTAATAGACGTGTTTCTGTTTCTTTTGAGGTTTTTCACCCAAGTGGCTGAAAGGCTAAATCACTATGGTGACCATCACACAGAAATAAAGATGGATCAGCTAAACTGAAGGCTCTTTGAGTGAAATCCAGTTAAAAGTTTCATAGTAGAGACTTTCGCTTTCAAGTTGGGAATCGCACAGTAAAGTAAACCTGACAAAACTTGACATTTTTGTCAAAACTAAGCCCTTCTCACTAAAGACGGCCTTTAATGTTTATAGTAGTTGGACGAGACAGAAGACAGAGACAGCTGCTTACTGTGGCCGCTGGTGTAATGTTGGAGTTTGTCAGAGTACTCTGACTCCGGCCTGTCCGAACTCCTCCTGATGAGGAAAAACAAAGAGCTTTAAGGTAAAAAAATGTCTACAGATAAAAACAATGTGTCTATGTTACATGTACATAACACCAAAGGAAAAGTAGATGCATTTCGACATGCATGTGAGTCCTAGAAGTATAGCTCACTAGATCTTACTCTAATAACAACTGTTGCCCGAGTTTATTTACCTGTGCCATCAAATAACGCCTCACCTGTGACAAACGATTATGACAACAGTCATGGCGATGATAAAGACGACTCCTGCTGCAGACGAACCAATGATGAGAGGTAGCTTCTCCTGGATACTGGAGTTGTACTCTTCTAAACCACAAAAACAGACAAAAGGTGAACACTGGAGCTGATTGAAATACAGCGTCTTAAAACATGTTGCTCATCCAGACTCTGCTTCCACCTTTCACTTTCATCCTCCATTATTTTAGAAGGATTCCCACAAGTTGACTACTAGATTCTGGGATACACTAAATGCCAGACCCTGATTGGCTAACACCTCAGGCCATAAATGTGTCAGAGGATGTCAGAGTTTTGATTGGATCTTGTAGAGCTGTCCACACCCTACCGCATCAGAAACTATCCAGTTAGAAGTCCAAGAAGAGGAAAACCAATTAAATCCACAATCTGCGTCTATTACAGGGTTTCTGCAGGTTTCACCAACTCAAACTTAGAAAAATGACCTTTTTTAAGGCCATTAGGACTTAAATTTAAGACCTGTGGCATGAGACAAATGTACAAAAGAAAACCGCATGTTTTATGCAGTAGTAACAAGCTTTGTTACACAAAATGCACAGAGCAGCGTACAGAAAAGTTGAAAAGCTAACTGGCAATAATTTACTTATCAATGATAGACGCAAAAAAGCTAGCTTGCTAGCTAGCCAGAGGCTTGCTAGCTAGCTAGCCAAAGGCTTGCTAGCTAGCTAGCCAGAGGCTTGCTAGCTAGCGTCAACAGAACATACACCGATGTCTGCAACTCAAACTTTTGCTTGAAAGAAAAATCCCACGCAGAAAATAAACTACAAAGAACATATGTGATTAAATAGTCCTGCCACAACAACATTTAAGACCTGTGATTATCTTGTTTAAGGTCAATTTACATATTTTCTATTGAATTTAAGACATTTTTCATCCTGATCGTTTTGGAGATGCAAGCTTATGGATGAGCAACAGAACCAACATAACATTTCATATCCAATAGAGACAATTAGCAGTGAAAGAGGTTCAACTTCCCAAGAGAAACTAGAAACACAGATTTTTGATCTGTCCAGAGGCGACGTTACTCTCTATGTCTGTTGGTGGAAATCTGAGCCAATCGTTGCCTGTCCTGGTGGATTCAGACTCTAATGAGACGCTTTTATTCCAAAATGTCTCTAAAGAACTCCAACTGACTTTAGAACCACCTTCTACAGACTGCAATGGAGAAATAAAAGACTGTGTGGGATTTGGTATAATTCAACCTTCCTCTTCACCAGCACACACACACCCACACACACACACACCCACACACTCAGATATCAACTTGTTGACTGAAATTTCAAGGTTATTTACATCCTACAAGCAGATACAAGAGGTCTTACCCGTAGTAATGGTTTGGAAGTACATTTTGCCGCTGAAGCTTCCAAATCCAGCGACAGTTCGAGCTCGGACCTGGAAGACGTAGATGGTTCCAGGCTTTAGGGCCCGTATGACGGCTGTGTTGGTCTGACTCCTTACCAGAGACGAGTTCCATTCGGCCAAGTTCTGAAACAGACAAAACAAATTCAGCCTGTGACTGTTCTCCGTTCAGAGCCTAAAGCCCCGCTACAAGTGTTCCAGGGAAAGACGGACCCAATCAGCACCGATGTACCTTCTCATAATACTGGAGTTCATAGTCCAGGATAACGCCGTTCGGCTGATCGGGCTGAGACCAGGACAGGGTGATGCTGTTGGGAGTTCTGCTAACTTGGTGGATGATGGACACTGCAGATGGTGCTGAGAAGAAACCAAAAAGATGCTAAAGCAGAGAAAAAATGTGACAAAGCCACAGAAAGGGAACCAGAGACGAACGATTCTGAGACTTCAAGTTGAGAAAGCTTGGTCTCAAAACCCTCGGGGTGCTAGCCACCAACAAGACCAACTGCCATGTTTAGCTAGCTTATTTTCAAAGGTAGCTGAAGCGCTAAAGGAAAATTAACTCTGCTATTAACGGATTACCGTAACTTATTTTCAAAGCTAACTTTGGAAACTTTAGCGAAATTATTTTTAAAGTTAGCTACTGTGGAAAAATTAGCTCTGCTGTTTAAGGATTAGCGGAAGTGAGCCCACGACAGCGCTAGTCTTTCTATGCATACGATGGTGTAGAATATGTCAATGGACTCATCTGTCTGCCTGCCCCCATATCAACTCCCATTTGTGACAGAAGAAGAACGATCAAGTTCTCGACAGGAAATGTCGTTTTTTTCTTCTGTCCCGTCGGATCTTGACGGATGAAACGGATCTGAAAGACGCTCACTAACCGGCCTGGTTGGTGGTGATGTTGGCGGACGTGTACTGTGGCGAATACGGACTCTGGTCAGACACTCCGTTCACAGCTTGAATCTCAAAGGTGTACTGGGTGTGAGCCAGCAGGTCGCTGATGCGGACGCCGGTGTCCGTCAGGCCGAGCTGCCGCGGGACAAACTGGACGTTGTCCCCGCAGCGGGTGCAGCTGCCCCGCCGGCTGTCGCAGCTCTTACAGATGATGTTGTAGACGACGTCCTCTCGGCCTCCGCTCTCCAGCGGCGGGCTCCACTCCAGCTGCACAGACGTTTCATTCACCATGGAGATGACCCGCTGTGGCGCTGAAGGAACAGCTGGACGGGAAGGAGAGCGTCACACAACAGCCAGCTGAACATCCTTACAAAATGATCTGGAAGACTTCTCCAAACTGTAAGCTCAGTCTAGTTGTGTCTTATAATTAAACAATTCTGATAGTTAAAATGAGCTTGATCGTTTCCATTCTGATGGTTGATATTTTTAGAAAGGTGATTTTGTTTACAGAAACATCATAATCCTTTTCGTTTATGGTTTTGGTTTAATTTAAACATTTTTTTCTGTACAGTGCCTGGAGACGACATTTATATAAATAAGCTGAATTGAACTGTAAGTGGATTTTATTTTTTATTTATGGTTTTTGGTTGTAGTGTTTTATTTTTGGATATTTAAAATATCTTCCAGCTCCAGTGTTAAAATGTTCTTTACAAAATGAGATGTATTGGACTTTGAGAGCCTGGATTATTACAGCATTATTATCAATATATTACTTGAAAACATTCTCAAAACAACAATACTGCAGTTTATAATTGGCCACTGATAAAACGGTGATTTGTTTAGCATTGATTGACAGCGCTAAGCCCCTCCTCCTGGCTCTGATTGGTTGTTTTTGGTTCTTTTCTTTAGATGACAATAGAAGCTCAGGAAGGAGGTGGAGAAGATGAGTCTTTTCACAGATGATCTGTCTCGTATTACAGTGTCATGACAGTTTTAGCAAATGTGCACAAAAACAGCATTTTTAAATAAACATTACAAACTGCAGCTTTAAGCATTCATTCGATTCAGGTGTTTTGGAGAAGGAGAGCCTCCAAATGTCGGAGGATGGTCACACTAATTAAAATAAATGCTGAATCAAACATCATCTTACTTATGATTATTGACCTGTTGTCCGTACAGCGTAATGCGCCCAAAATTATACGCAAGTAAGAGTAGCGCTGCTTCAACATATTTTTACTGAAATAAAGAAAAGAGCAGCCGTCCAAGAGATTATTCAAAAGTATTTGGTAAAAAGTCAGGTACAGAGTAACTGATCAAATTAATATTTTAAAATAACATCATCAGACGGACCCAAATATAAAGTTAAGTGGAAATGTTGGTGTTTTAAGGACCAAAGTGACAAAGATTCATATAAGTAACAAATAATTTTCTTTCAAAATCAGTTTTTTTTCAACAAAAACTTAGTAAACTTTGACAAAAACTGCAAGTGTGCTTCTGTTTTTTTGGTTGTTTTCCATTCAGTGGGCAGGAAATCCACACATTTTACTCAAGTAAAAGTAGCAAAAATACTCATTTTCAATAGTGTTACTGCAGTAAACGTAACTGAGTAAATGTAACTCTGATTATTCATAACTCTGAGTGAGAGCAGTTTTTATTTATCATCATCATCGTCGCTGACCGGTGCGTTTACGTACTGGTGCACGGCGTCCGGGGAGGGTCGGCGTCAGCGCGGTAGAAGCCGTTACGACAGATGCAGTTGGTTGCTCCGTCGCTGGTGGTGCGGCTGTTTATGGGACACTGGAGGCATTTCTCATCTCCCTGCGCAGCTTTGAAGAAACCCGACACACAAGCTGGAGAAAGAACAGACAACTCCAGGCTCAGGAAGCGAAACGAGCAGCGGACGAGCTGAACACGGTCACACGGCGCCACTTTGCATCCTTTCTGCTTGTTGTTACGTAAACAGTCCAGACACACACATCAGCGCTTGACATGTGCTGAAAACAATATTTCTGCATTTCTTTCTTGCTCACATTTTCTCGGAAAGCATAAGGCTGCGTCTGAGAAAGGTCAGCTCATTAACATGACAGCTACAGAGACCCCGACAGATGCTGTCACTTTCCATTTCTTCAGCATGTTACAACATGGGATGCAAACAGGGCGAAAGGAGCAGAAGAAAGCAGGCAAACAGCAGAAAAATGTTTGATTTAGATTGTGATCAAACTGTAAATCCTGCAAACGTTACACTTACCGGCAGACCTGAAAACAATGACGAAAAAACCTGAAAACAAATTCAGGTTTTACAGCAGCAGCCTGATCCTACACTGACAAACTGCAGAAAATGGAAAATGTTAGTCCATTAATGCATCATGGGAAATTCCTTGTTAATAAATAAATACGATATTGTTAATTATTGCCAAGGAATCTATTTTTATAAAAACAAGAACCGACATCACTCAACAAATTTCCGTGGAAAATAATACATAATACATTCCATACACTGTCTCTAATTTATGGTTCGATGCCGTAAATTAGAGACGTTTTTTTACAGTGTAGGATCGTCGCTTACACTGTGAATAACATAATTATTCAATGTATTATGATTATTGGTTTGCCCCTCCGTTTTCTGTCTCCTTTCTGGATTATTCTTCTCGTCTAAGTTAATATAGCAAATATGCAAAATGTTTCTTACATTTTAGATCTTCAATAAATAACATTGTTTTCCTACAAAATAAGTAAATAAATCAGAACGACAAGCCTACTGGACTTGCTTTATTTTGTTTTCCTAATTTCTTACTTTTGACCTGATGATTTTGGGTCACATGACAGAAAGTTTAGACGCCCCCGAATTAAATCTTCATCCGCTTTGGGTCGTTCAGGCGGTACCACAGCGACAAACAGTTACAGCTGTAATTGGCGCAGTCACATTAGTGTTGTTCAAAATGTTTTATAATGCATAGTGTCCCAATTCAGCAGACAAAATAAATGAAAGCTACAAAAGATTCATACTCTTAAAGGGGCAGTATCATGTAAAATCGATTTATATGTTATAACGTTTTTCTTTCATCAAAAATAAAAGTAGGGTGTTGTTTTGATTCTTTCATGCATGTTTGAGAAATCCTTTAATCTCCATGGCAACCATTCAGCTGTGCGAAACGCCTGGGTGGACGCAGCCCCGCCTCCGAGGCACAGCTCCTCCCCCACTCAGCTCCTTTAGACTAGCCAGCAGCAATTAGCAAACACCTGGTGGAACTGCTGAGCTCATTATAGGAGCTACTTCTCAGCAATGCTAGTAAAACTGACGTTAAAGGGTTAACAGAGGAAAGAGCAGGAGATTTTAAAGAGACAGAGGCCCAATTTCAAGGAGTTACTTTAAAATGTCAAACTTAAGTCACATTTGATATTTACGGCTTTTTTATAACAACTGGAGGTAACATAGTTACCTGATTATGCCATAAAACAGCACTATGTGCCTGGAAAAAACATGATACTGCCCCTTTAAGGAAATGTCCTCTTCTGCATCACACCTGATAGCAACGTCTTGCTCACCTTGGCAAAGTGTGCCGTTCTCCAGCGCCTCGTGCCCGGCCTTACACATGCAGCGGCCGATGGGAACCATCCACTCTCCGTCCCCGTTGCAGTACAGCTTGATGGGAACGTCCACCTCCTCCCCGTTGGGGACACACACTCCCCTGGCCGCCACCAGAGAGGTGCTCTCTGCTCCGGACAGAGTCTCGGGGAACACCGCCCCGTTCTGGATCACCCGCGGGCATTTCCTGTAGTACACCTTGACGGCGATGATGGACATGCAGGCGCCATAATCCTGGAAAGCCAAGTAGAATCCCTTACGAGAAACGGGTCCGAAACTTCGAACTTCGCTGTTGATCTTCATTATGCGTCCTCCCAGCTCCACCTGGGAGAAGCTTTCGTCGGCTGCTATCGTGTCCACCTTCACCCAGGGGTTCTCCATCCAGGGCGGGAAGGCTTTGCTGGCCACGTCGGAGTCCGACTCGTAGTAGTAAAGGTTGAAGGTCTCCTTGCAGGAGCCGGGAACGTTGGGAATGGAGCTGCAGTCCCGCACTGAGAACTTCATCTGGACGTGGATGCGCTGAGCGCCGCGGCGCAGGATGAACCGGGTCCGGATCCAGTTGTTCTGGCTGTTGTCGAAAACATTGCAGACCTGGTACGTTCGAATGGTGTTCATGTGTTCATCGTAGCCACTCACTTCTTCCCACTGAAACACAGAACGACAAATGTTATCTTTCACTTTGTCTGGTTTAGTTTCACTTGGTTCCACTGTTTCTCTCACCCCTTGCGATGGGTGGATGGTCCAGCCGAGTTCTGCTGTTGCTGTCGTTGAATCCATCAGAACCTCTGCAGAAAAGACAAAGGGAGGAAAAGATTGTGAAAGAATTAAACTTCTTTTGTTCTTTCAACTGTTTCACTGGATGGAAAAGGACTAAGAATATGAACAACGCAACCTTTAATATTGATCGCATAATTCAGAAGCAACGTATGATGTCTGTTATTATTGTGTAGTTTTTCCAGCTGCAATTAAAAATGTAACAATGATTTCATGTGAAGTTGCATACAGTCGTAATAAAATCCACCAGGAACATCTGTGCATGTTTTTACATATTTGGACACATGAAGATTTAAAATCAGTTTTAGCAATCAGAAAAATAAAAGTAAAAAAAAAGTAATAAAACTATTCAGTTCATTCAGAAAATACTTTTCAAAGCTTTGTGTGGAATATGATTTAAAAAAAAGAACATTTCTGGTCAAACTGTGGTTCTGCCCGCTCGCAGACCAACTCTGTACATTTTTTTAAAAGATTAGTAAGAAACGTGCTCCCACATGACGGGACGCAGTACCACTGAAAACACTGCTGTAGGTCAGCCAGGCCAAATGGTGGCGCTGTAACACAGCAACAGCACACGCTAAAAAAACAAGTATGGCCTCATGTTTGTTTGGGATGGAGAGAGAAATGAAGTTTCAGTGGTTTCAGAGCGATGGCACCGACTTGCCTGTCACAATAATAAATCCTGCTGGACAATAAATTATTATAATAATATTGTTGTTTGAGACCATTTTTAAGTAATATAATGGCAATGGCATAATAATGAAAGAACACGTTCTGAAAGATCGATAAACTTTAAATTCTAATGAATATTTAACACCGGAAGTAGAAGACGTTTTAAATATCCAAAATAAATAGACAAAACAACAGAAACAAACAAATAAAATGAATTATGAAGCGTCTAAACAAAACTGTCCTTCAAAAAGAGGATGGTTGAGACCAAAGTACCAGACTGAAGACTTTTACCATCCAGGTTTTGGTAGGAAAATACAGAGAAAAGGAAAACATGGAAATTATTGAGCTTGTTTGAATTTATCATGCAATTAATTGATTTATGAGCTACTAGCCTGTTCTGCTAACTGCTATCAACAGCTGGACACCAGCCAAACTCCTCTGACCAAACAGATTCAGGCGATAAAAACCTGGATTGTGATGTTTTTTGTCTGCAGCTTTGAGGTTGAAAACACGATGCGAAAGTTCGAGGTCCTTTAACTGCTGGGTTTCTGCTGCACACATTTCTCAGGATTATCTCCTGTTAAAGGTTAAAATATGTTGTTTATTCTGTTGTCTTCAACTGCCAATTACATTTTTTTCTGTTTCCGTGAAACAAAAATAATTAGTCAGGACTTTGGGGAATGACTGCCAGGGGTTTGGCTGGACTGGAGCGATGCTCAAATGTGAGCAGCACTGTTGCAACCAAACGGCCCATTTTTCCGGGTGATCGCTTCCCGTTAGCGTCAGCAGCGATTAATGAGGAGCAGGGAGCGAGTGGAGAGCCAGGTGTTAGAGCCACAGTTGGGCAGGAACAAAGAGGCCACCGGCGCTGACCTGCAGCACATTTCAAATTAATCTATTCACCCTCACAGTTCAAAACTCACATTCCCACAAACTGCTTCGTGCTTAGTATGTTTTTAATGCTATTAGCTTCCATTATGATGCCATGTTAACGTCTCGTTTGAGGATTTTGCATTGAAATCAGATGTAGCGACACTTTTTAATGTTGCTTTAATTCACATATCTTCTATTTACCAAAGAAAAAGTCACTTCAGGTCACTTTTAGTGTTTTTTTTAAACTGTGTGAAGCTAAAACTGTCATTTGAGGATTTCTGTATATTTTTACATTTTTTATTTATCCATTATGCAAAATGTTTGTATTGTTTGTTCAATTTCGGCTTAATTACTCCTCTGAGTATGAAGTTTTTTCAGCAAGCAGACATTTTTCATGACTTTATATTTAGCTGTTATACTAAATACTAAATATGTCATTAATCGATGAATCACAATTAATCCGATTAATCATTTCAGCCCAAACAAAACAGTAATTAAAGATTATTCTGTTGTCCATAATACCATCCATGGGGTATCAAATGATAAATTAAGATGCTACACTGTAAATGCAAAATGGTTTTTAATTGAAAATAATAAGTTGACTTAAAAAAAAAATCACTTTTAGTAAATTACTTTGAATTTGTGTATGGAAAGTTTGTCCAGCTTATTCTACTGGAGCTGGATTCATTTAGAAAAGGTAACTTTGCTTTTTTTGCTGTGTTGGAAAATACTTTGACTAAATGCTGCATCCAAGTACAAACACTTGACTTGAAGTTTTTGTTGTACTAGTTCTCCCCTCACTACAGTTCAGAGGGTTTGAGTCAGTTAAAGAGATGTTTGGACGCCCCAGGCACTAATAAAACTAAATTCAGCTGACAAGACACTAATTGCACGTGACTCGCTCTAACTGTTTGTGGCCGAATGAAATTGGGATACACTCCTGATGAAAAACGAATAAACACTCGGGATCTGAAGCTTTGATAAATATTCTCGCTGTCTGCATGTTTGAGACGTTCTCCAAGCCGCACATGACACGCAGAACCAAATCCGTCATAATCAGAGGGAAGGAGAATTAAATACACGAGTGAATGTGACTTAATAATGAAAGACGCTGCCGCAGTTCCACATTTAAAATGTATGTGGGCTCGGCACAGCTGGAGCTTCTAGTGGGAGCCGGAGAGACGAGGTGCATTAGTGTCTGACGTTCTCCTTCCTGCTGCATATTTATTAAAGCTGGTCCTCATTCCCAGCAGTGCAGACAGAAAAATCTGCTGGAAATCACCTGAGATACCAGGAATCGCTGCTAAACTTTTATATAAATTGTTTTATATCAACTTGACAAATGATCTTCTGTTCAATCCAAAACCTATATGTCTGATTAAATACTATAAACAATAGAAAAGCATGAATTTAATCTTTTCTTTTTTCCTGCAGACTGTAGTTAATTAACTTTGATTCTTCCAACTGGCTCCATCTGCTCCTGCAGTTCTGCTGCATGGATGTAGAGGGCGCTCTTGTGCTTCCGTCCTCCTGGACGATTCAGTAAAAGTAGGCCAAACAGGAGGAGAGAGTGGGCCAACTAAGCCCAGCACACATAATCCTACTAGGCTGCATCACATAATATATGTCATGATAGATCAAACCAACAGAGACGCATCATAAAGTCCCTGCTTCACGTCACAGCGTTAGCTAGCTTCCAGCGCCATGCGGCTCATTTTGAAATACTCTTCATGACGACTAACATGCTAAAAATCTGACCAGTGATGTCAGCTTTTATCTCCTTGGCAATCAAATTCAGCATTGATTATTTCATCTCTGTGTGGCCTGTGAGGAGCAGTGCAGAAGAGATCACGCATGTATTTTTATTGCTTTGAGGTAAAAACCTCAATATGTCAAGTTGCAGCAGAGTTGGACCCCAGATGCAGGCAGTCATGGGCAGGAATATGATTTAGAGATGTCAACAAAACGAATAAACAAAGAAACTAAACAAAAAAGAAGGAAATGATCAAAATACAAACAGAAAAACCCCAAACAATCCAGGATCATGACATTAATAATAAAATCTGACAAATATGTTGGCATCCTTCCACAAAAAGTGAATAAATCAAATCATAAATTTCCCTGAAGTAACTTCAAACTAATAAAGGTCATAAATCTGATTTTCTAACCTGCGGCACCTTTTGCAGCAGTAATAGCAGATCCCAGTGCTTCACAATAAGCGTTTATATTAGGATCAGGATATTTATGTGTTAAATTTAATTAAATAATTGCATTGATTTTAATAAGCTAAAAATTGTAACAAAACTAGACATGTTTTTCTTTTCTTTTTTTTTTTTTTTGCATGAAAGATTCAGAGCCGGGACATTTCCACTGTGTTTCCAGTATGTCTGTAAAACTCACACAGCTTTTTGCAGCTAAATGAATAAACAGACAAATGAGCTGAACAATAATGAAGATATTTATGGTTTTTAATCTGTTCTTCAGGTTTTTCTACCATCACGTTGGAGCAAAGTTCATCTCTGATCATTCTTCCTTTAGAAATGTGGATGCTAGCATTAGCGTTAGCTGCTACGTGTTTAGCACTGAGATGCTATTTCAGGCTTGAACAGCCTTGCTGATAGGCTAACTCCTTTTAGCACAACTTGATTCAACAATCGTCTTTTCCAGCGTCCAATCAGATCGTTTAGAAGCAGAAGTTAACCCCTAGAGGGACGAGAGAAGCGACTTTGTCCCTCGCTGCTGTTAGCGGATGTAGCTTGTGCGTCACATTAACAGGCGTACCAGAAATGCTAATACAAAGGTTCCGGCTCAGGACTTTTGTATGAAGAAAAAGAAATCCGATTGATTATGTGACAGTTTTTAATGCAATGAAGCCCGAATCAGCTTACTCATAGTAAACGCTCTGGAATAAAATAAAAATGATTTCAGGCTAATATTGCACAAATCACTAATTTTCTGGACATTTTGCTGAGTTGGTGGGAACATCTCATACACCAGTGGGTTCGGGTATGTGATTGTCCGCTAGAGGTTGAGTAAGCAGGAATAAAGTGGACTAAAGCTACTGAAATAAAATATGCTCGAGTGAATATATGCTAACCATGAGACTCCATGTCCTGATGCCTCAGAGTGTTTGAGCTTTGAGGTCATTCCTATCAGGACATCTTTATCCAAACCAAAACACTGACAGAAGATTTAACCTAATATCCAGACGTTTATGTTTTTTTTGTGAATCTTGGTTTATTGGCTTTTCTTTTCTCATGTTCCAAAAACATGAGAAAACCAATATAAAGATGCTGAAATGAGTTTGTGTTTCGCTCCTTTTTCTCTCCACATGGATTATTTATCAGTACAGGGACATAATAAAGCCTCCAGGATGAGAACTCTCTCTGTCTGCTGCGTCGTGATTCTGCATGTTTGCACTCAGAGATGACTAAAAGTGTCCCAAGAAGCACATTACGTTGATTACATACACGTCCACTGGCACACAACGACCAGAAATGTTACAATAAATCTCATCAGTCTGGAGCACAAGAACAGGATCCGCCACAGCAGACAGGGCGAACATGGACCCCCTGAGGGGCTGCAGCAGAGAAACGCGTGGTCAGGTACAGGCAGGTACAGCAGACACGACAACCAGCTGCGCTTCCACCGACCAAATAATCACATAATGTCTCAGCGAGATCTAGAGAAACTCATCCATGCGTTTATCTTTAGTCGCATTGATTACTGCAACAGCATCTTCACAGGTCTGACTAGCAAATCAATCAAACAGCTGCAGCTGATCCAGAACGCTGCTGCTCGCGTTCTCACTAAAACCAGGAAGATAGAACATAACCCCAGTTTTAAAGTCCCTCCACTGGCTCCCTGTAGCTCAGAGGA
>CAEGAE010041489.1:0-25573 GCA_903067095.1 Girardinus metallicus
CCGGGTTCTCCGGCTTCCTCCCACAGTCCAAAAACATGACTGTCAGGTTAATTGGCCTCTCCAAATTGTCCCTAGGTGTGAGTTTGGCTGTTTGTCCTGTTTGTCTCTGTGTTGCCCTGCGACAGACTGGCGACCTGTCCAGGGTGAACCCCGCCTCTCACCCGAAACGCTTGCTGGGGATAAGGGACAAGGGTGAACAGAAAATGGATGGATGGATGGATTAACCCTAAAACAAACCGTCTATAGATCATTTCAACTGCAAAGTGTAGTTATTATTTCTTTATCTCTTTATAACATTTAACATGTAAGAACAATAAATCTACTTGTGATTAGAAACTATATTCAGGTGGTAAAAATATATTATGAGTGCAAAATTTCTCAAGGCAACAATAAGGTCAAATTAATGGAGATTTTTTTTCCACAGTCAGATTTTTACAGATACATAGCACAAAATTGAAAAATTACAATTATGTAAGACTTTGAATAAAAATGAGGACTGGCTTCGTAGAATCATCAGTTTTCTGTGAAAATAAAACATGTCAGATGTAAATTACATGTGTAATTTGTTTCAGGATTAAAGTATTAAAGTTGAGGTCCTAGAAAAACAGCCGTCTTAATTGTGAGTAAAAACCAGGACATGGAATCAATCCCCTCAGATGGTTCTGTGACACTGCAGCTTAATTGGAGCTCTTCCTAATTTGGGTTGTTTGACACCAATTTTACTGCTAAGCCTCCTGAAAACTAGGTTAAAAAAAAAACCCTTGCAAAATCCAGGAACTTCTCTCAGATGTGCTTTGGGTAAAAATGTTGATCAAACTTGTGACTTCCTCCCTTTATCAGGATGTCTGATAAAGGGAGGAAGGGATACATCTCTGATAACAGGGTGTCTGGTCAATGAAAGGTGGTGACAACTCTGCAGTAACTTCACATGAAAAACAGCAAACCAATTCAGTGCTCAGCTGAGAGATTCATTTTTTTTTTTTTTGCATGATTGAAAAGTCTATTTATCTCATTAACTCAATTCACTAAATTAAAAATATTTCTATACATTAAATACACACAAACTGATGTTTTCAAGCCTTCTTTTTTGTTTATAATGATGATTTTCCACTTGCAGCTATTGACAGCACAATATGTAAGATTATAATATTTTATCAGACCAATAAGAAATATTTAAATATAAAATGTGGGCTAAGTTAAAAGAATGGGTAAGTAAGCGACAGTTGTTAGTCAGTGAAGGAAGTTTAAAGGGGTTCATGTGAAGACATGACCCCAATTTAGTAGTTTGCAAAAGTTGTATGCTTGCATAAGATCTTATTTTGTGTTGATCATCTTTTATGGTATTGTTGCCTTCCAAAATATTTTACACGCTTTAGTACTAAGGCATATTCAACATCCAGGGGAAAATGTAATAAATTATAATTTATTGTAGAAATCAATTTCATCTTCTGGTGTCAGGCTGTCATTTACTTTGCATTAAACCAGTTAAGACATCAGAAGAGAAAAATACTGAGAGAACAACAGTTTCCAGTTGTTCTGGCATGTTCTGACTATTACTAAATAATTTTTGACAAATACTTGACCACAGTTTATTGCTGCACCATCCTACAGATAAACCTGTACAATATTTTCAAATAAATTTGGGTATTATATATTTGAACAATTTTTGTTTGCTGATTTTAACAGAAAATGGATCCGTTCTTTTGAGAAAACAGAAAAAGGGAGATTCAGTCAAATTACTTGCTTAAGTGTTGTTTTCCAACTGTGGTTTAGGTGTAAGAGATTGTTCTATCTTTGTTGATCAAATTAAATGTTTCCCTAATATCACACAGTAATTATGACAAATCACAAACAACCAATTCCATTCAAAATAGTTCTTTAACTGAGGTAAGCATGAAGATGCTAAAATACTCCTTGACTCTTTGGGAATATTGCTCTTCAGAGTTTTCTTCTCCCTGGACATCGTCAGAAAAGTCTGTTGAGAAGCTTTAAATAGAGAGACAGGATCAGCAGGTGCAACTGAAGGAGACAAGGTTTCGTTCGAGACACAAATATGATATCTACAAATAACAGAGAGGGGAATTAGTTCACTTGTAGAATATTCTAGAAATATTTTTGAACTATTTCTGTTGCAATTGCAAGCTCACTGCTGAACTGAAGTGGTTTTTATTGTGACTTTTTAATTCCAACTGAATTACATAATCTGTTTCATTTTAATTCTGTTTAGCACTGTTTTTCCCCTTTTTTTGTACAAATGATCAAA
This sequence comes from Girardinus metallicus, assembly GCA_903067095.1. Taxonomy (NCBI): domain Eukaryota; kingdom Metazoa; phylum Chordata; class Actinopteri; order Cyprinodontiformes; family Poeciliidae; genus Girardinus; species Girardinus metallicus. Next base: position 2,264 of record CAEGAE010041489.1, read on the forward strand.
TACAGAAACGTTACAAATGTGAAAGAATTTATGATCATTGGCTTCCCTGGACTTCCACCAGAGTACTATGGCATAGTATCGTTTGTTTTCTTTCTTGTTTTTATTGCTATTCTATTTGGGAATGTTTTTATTCTAACTGTCATCATATGTGAGCGGACTCTCCACAAGCCAACGTACATGATCTTTTTAAACCTTGCAATGACAGACCTGTTCTTTGGCATTGTAACACTCCCAAAAATCATTGCCAGATATTGGTGGAATGATATGATGTGCTCGTTTGGAGTTTGCTTTGCACAGATGTATTTTGTTCACTCTCTGGGAGCTATTCACTCTTTAATTTTGTTGATGATGGCTTTGGATCGCTTTGTTGCTGTGTGTTTCCCATTCAGATATCCAGTTTTATTTACGAACAAAAACATTTCTATTTGTTGCGGCTTGTGCTGGTTTCTGACTTTTATACGGATGATGGGACTTGTGCTACATGCCTTGACATTGCCCTACTGTGACCTTAATACCATCATGCAGTGCTACTGTGATCATAATTCCATTACCAAGCTGGGATGTGGAGATGATGTTGCATATGTAAAATGGGTTGCATTTGCAAATGCTATGGTCACTCTCTTAGTTCCTTTAACATTTATAATTATTTCTTACTTTTCTATCATTATGGCTGTTGTGAAAATGTCTGCCTCTGGAAGGGATTACAAATTTCTGTCCACATGTGTCCCTCAACTCTTCATTACCTGCCTATATTACGTGCCAAGATGTATTGTGTATCTTACTGACATTTTGGGAATCAAATTTAGCCTTGATGCTCGTATTATTATAACAGTGTTGTACAGCCTCATACCTGCAGCCATCAACCCTGTGATATACTGCTTGAAAACTATGGAAATCAAAAACGCTTTGACAAAGAGATTCAGTAATAGAAAAATAAACCTTGCTTTTCAAAATGAGACCAAACTTGTGACGAGTAAACACGCATAGATTTGTTACATAAAACTGAATGTTGGTTTTAGTTCATGAACGCTTTTCCTGTTTGTTTGCTTATAAATTATACAAGGAGTTTGGCAGGTAGCTCCTATATTCTGTGTTTAGCTAAATTATTTTTAAAAAGGAACAAGGTAACCATTTGCAAATATAAAAGATGTTTAAAATTGAAAGATTGAACATGAATATGCTTTAGATGTTTAAAAGACAGATCTTGTTTTTTTGTCCTGAAACTAAAACTTTGTGCTATTATTAATTCTCTATGTTCTTTTAAAATATGCTCTTGTGGTTGATTATGTAAGCAGTACATTTCATAAGGTTCTGATTTTAATTTGGCCTAGTTGTATGTCAGATGAATTGGATTTGACTGAAATGAGAATACTGTCTGCTTTACAATATTCTGACTGTAAAGATTAAAAATATCGTTTTGCCTTTCCAAGTTTGGAATATTATTTATTCCACACGCATTCATATATGTATATATATTTTTCTTTTCTGCAGGAATGAGTTCTGTCTCACATTGCCTCGCATGGTTTAGTTAAAGCTCTCCTTGATTTCACCACTAGATGGAGTTGAACTGGGAATATGCTTTCCAAAAAGTCCAGATTCACAATATATGTAATACTCAATGCTTTTTACATTAAATTGGAGCCTTGTGATAGACCTACAGCCTGTCCACGGTTTATCCCACCTCTGTGCTTTATTGAACCAACAAGACTATAGATTTAAGTAAATGTGCTTGTTTTAGGATTTATGGAGTAACAGCTGAAACATTGTATTAGATTAAAATTAAACAATATAATATTTGCATATTTTCAAAACATTTATACACTGTTGTGCAAGCATGACTTCTTATGGCTTTCTTTCACACAAAGAACATTTATGGAGAGTTTGTATTTATTGGTGTAGAGAATTAAATTTTCTCAGTTATATGTGCTTAATTTTCGGCTGATAAACTACAAAATTTATCTGGTTTCTAATCCATTTGAATATTGACATACGCATATTAGTTTGTCGTGGACAAATGAAAGCCCACAATACATACAGAAATCATATATTTCTCAAAATGATTTCATTTAAGTTTTATCAGAAAAGCTTTCAAGATAAAATCCTCATCACTCTACTGGATATCATTGCATTGAGCAGCATGAGCTCATTGTGTATACCACACACAAATCTCAATACAGCTGCTACTCAAGTATCACAATAATAACCCAATAATATCTCTAAATATCATGCAGCACAGTCCAAACAGCTTGTCTGAGCTGATGAAGACTCATTCACCTTGGGATGCTGAAAACCTAAAAGCTGAATGTGATACTGAATAATTTGGTTAATAACATGCTGCCAGTAGGGGGAGACTCATCGAGCATCATGTTTTCTATCACAGACAGATGATCCCTAAATATAGGAAAAAATAAAGTAATACTGCATGTATAGAGCAAGAAAAAAAAATAATATAACCCATTTTGATACAGTTGAACACTGGATTACATACCTTAACAAAGAACTATTCACAATGGTAATGCAATAAAAGCAAAAGATGAAAGAGGTGGACGGATTTCATATGTCACAATATCAGCTTCATTTCCTCATGCTACACTTGTGTAGCAACACATCACAAAAGAACAACATGCATCTCAAGACAGGACTCAGCTGAACAGAAGCTTGGAAGATGCAGATTATAAAAAGAAAAAAATTATTTGCGATTGACCAGAAAGACAACTTTGTCCTAGAGATTGAAATATAATAGAAAATTATTTTCAGCAAGTAGTGAAGGCAATATCAATTACTTCATCTGCTCTGACCTTTCAAATAATTTCTTCCTCATCACTTGGCATACCACCGCTATGACTGCACTCCATGGGCATACCTGCAATGTCCTCAAACACTGCAGTGTAGCTTCCAAAAGTCAGGGGCACATTTACATTTTTTTCCCATTGTTCAAACATAGTAAAGGGATCCATCTTGGAAATATCCTGACTTAAAGTGGAGGAGGATGTTAGTTCAAAGACATCCTGGCTTAATCTGCACTCTGATGGAAATGGCTGCTCATGCCTATATTTTTTGCCAGTAATGATGTTATAGTGGTCATAGTCAGACTCAGAGCAAGTAAATGTGCTGTCTGTTTCACAGTCAGATGAGGTCTCTGTTGTCATAGTGAACTCTAGGGGTCCAGGTTCTAAAAGCGCCTGACGTGAAAAAGCTGGCTCAAGAGGAGCATTCAGTTTGTAAATTTCTTCGAAACTGAGTGGCTGCGTTGGCTCCAGGAGCTCTGGCTGTGGGAATTCTTTTGTATAACAGGACATATTCTCCCCCTGCTGCTCTGCGTCAAGCTGACACATTGACTGTTTGTGAAATGAGAAAATATTTTGATGCTTTGGAGGGCATTTCTGTTCACCAGGATTGTCTTTCTTTAAATTACCTAGCAGCCTCCTCAGATCCCCCCACTGGTTTGAATCACTTTTAAGACGTTTCGTACTGCATAAATGCTTGTGCCAGCTGAGTCTTGGTGAGTTGTTGTCAGAATTAAAAACACTACAAATGCTGCCGATCTCGTAATACTCCAGCTCACTTGGAAGCATCAGCTGTCCATAACTATCAAGCTTCTCATTTGACTGACATGGACTTATTCGATCAAGACATTTCCCTTTTGAGGTTGAAAGTCCAGTTTTAGGCACCTGATTGCCATTAAAACAAATTGTTGCGTTTTCAGTTTCTTGCCCTGTATCATGTGTAAGGTTCTCATTTTTAACAATTGAATCCTGCTGTTTCAGTCTGTGCAGAACTGCAATCATACATACAATCACCAGGATGGAGATCAGAGGGAGAACCACTGCTATAATCCAAAACGGCCTGTTGTGCTGATTCTCTGAGCACTTTTCATTGACAGTGGAAATGCAGATATCACAAAAATGATTGGAGACATTCTGCAGACACATGCATGGCTTGTCCGGTATTGCAGGTCTGCACAGCCTCTGGTTCTGACAGTCTGAAAGACATGTTCTCCGAAAGGTGGTCTCTTCAGTGCATGGTGAGAAGAGGCAGACACCTGGAGAGCTGCAGCTGGACTGCGGGAGAGTCGAGCTCGGCCAGACCTCCACCATTAAACTCTGTCCACTGACAGGCAGAGTATGACCGCTGATGTTCAGATACTCCACACATCCACTAAATCCTGTGACCACAAGAAATTCAGAGACGTTACGTTCACCCTAGAAAAGCCTCTCTTGAAACAGTATTGGCAACTTCATTAAGTGTACCTGCTCAACTGTTAACACAAAAAACAACTCAAAATCTTTTGCAAAGAGAAGCATCAGGATGGAAAGATTTAACTGATTTTGAGCATATCATGGCTGTCAGCAGTGTAAAATGACAAAAAAAGCATTTTCATTTGGCTTTATATTGAATTTCTTACCTTTAGTTGTATATATCAAATATAGCTTAAAAGAAATGTGAGTGCATTTTGATGCATTAAAATTGGCCTCAAAAACATGAAAAATATTGGATCTTCAACTGACAAATCTGTAAGAAACTCTGTGAGCTATCATGTCAATATTGATCAAAATCTCTGGAGAATTTTTCTGACACCTAGTTGAATTTGTGAAACTAAGACTTAAGACTAGTCAGGAATAAAAAGGAGTCCAACTTGGTACTGGCGAGGTTTATAGAATGAAGAAATCACTATTAAAAAGAAAAAGAAAAAAAAAACTCCGATCTAATAAGTTATAGGATTACCTGACTGTTGGAGCTTTCCTTGTCTTGGTGGAGCGGTACCAAGAATAATCTTTTCCAAATGAAAAAGTCTTAAGTCCATGTTTTGTTGGGTAATGTTCAAGACCATTTTGTCATCAACATACAGTGAATTGTTACGCCCATTGGTCAATAAGGACAGGATGTGCCAAAGACCATCAGCAACTAACAGCTCCACTGTAAACTCTGACATATGTCCTAACGGATCAATAGCAGTGTACACAGGTTGTCCAGCTCTTACCTGAAAATAAATTAAAAAGATTATCATAGTTTTTAATACTGAGACATATCATGCCCACATATTAAATATCCTTTTTACAAACCATCAACACAATATGTCCTTTTCCAAGAATAAAGAGTAAGGTTCCATCTTCTTTCGTTTTGAACTTGACATTAATGAGAGTTTGGACTATTGTGTTTTCCTGTTTTGCACCATCCTTCAGGTCTTTAAGCAGAAGATCTCTCTTAAATCTCTCCTTAATGACATACTCAATGTAATCAATCCCCTTGAAGTGCAGTACAAGTTCTTCAGATATTTCTGTTTCAGAAAGGTAAGAAAACAAGTATTCAGTCCCAACATTGCACAAAGAAAAATCTAACATGCAGTAACTCCACATTAGCTCTATCAAGCTATTAGACTTAATGAAGAGACAAGCTATAGAAATTATTATTAGGATCTCTTTATCACTTTACAAATAAAGTTTACCTTTTTTTTCCCTCCTTGATCAAATCCTTAAGACATTAATGGCAATCCTAGTATTTTAACTGCTCATTTGTATTGTAGTGAAGCCTCTCTTCTTTGAATTTGAACTTGAATCCTCTTAAAGTATCTTTTTGACACACAAACCCTAGTTCAGTCAAATTTACATTCCTATTCCTGCAGGTGGCATCTTAAGATCGTAAAAATATAAAGATATGACTTTGCTGTATTGCTAAAACATTTGTTTAATTATCAGTAAATATAATGTGTTTGAAGTAAATAAATAAGGTCTTGCAATAATAAATTATGGGTCTTAATTTTAAATATTGATAATTAATTGTGTCAAACCTTGAAAATGTCTGTGACTAAAGTGATAGCCTAGTAGAATAAATTTATTATTCCTAAGGGAAATACATAGTTAGTGCAAACAAAATCGACTAAGGTTTAAGTTGTCTTAGACTTGTATGTATCCTAAACCTGCACCTGATTGGCTCTTCAGTCCCACCTGACTTAGTTACCCCAAAAAGAAATAATTGTCAAAATCGTAGTACAAGACGGTCAGAAAGGTTTTCATCCTGTCTAACTGTAGATGGATTGCTGAACTAGTCCCATTTCAAATGAAGCTGGAAGAGTGTTTGTCAGCTAACAGCCATTACACCACGGCGAATCTGTCAGCTAAATCTAATAAGCTCTCTTTTTTTTGTTTTATATTTCCAGTTCGGTCCCACTGAAACCCAGACTCATAACCAAACAACCAATATCTCTGCCTGAATTGACAGCCTGCCTGACCCAGTTGCTCTCACCCAGAGGAACCCTGCATCTTAAATGGCAAACAGACTGAATTACTACAGCGCTTTTCCAGTCATAGAGTTTTACAATCTGCTGTGGCTCCAAATACACAGTACATTGTCTTGGAACAATCCCCTGAAGACGTTCTGTGGAGGATTTGCTATTGTGTGATGAATCATAACATGAATTCTTGATGATTATTAGCTGTGATTGATAGTACAGTACTCAGATTAATTTTGTTAAAATGCTAGTTTCAGTGTTTATTCTAGATAAATAATAATTTAAAGGATTTCATAGAAATCTTGTGATTTTTGTAGAGTAACAGAAAATAGAGTCACAAAAGATAGGGTTCATCCTACAGAATGATTTTTGACAGATAATGGACGTGGTTAATTTATGAAAATTATTAAGTAACATTTCATAGCTTAAAACTTCTGTACTAGTTTTTAAGAAAATATTGTTGGTTGGCTTGTCAATCCACTTCTCTATATTTACTTATTTACCTGTATCACAGTTTCTTCCTCTAAAGGGAGTTTTGCACTCACAAACATATTCAGACCAAAGGTCATGGCACACTCCCCCATTCTTGCATGGGGAGCTGTTGCATCCTGACACTGCTGCTCGAGGACACCTTTGTTAAAGGGGAAAATAGAACATATTGCTTGAGAATAATCCAAACACATTCCAACAAAATAAAAAAAAATAAACGTGCAGCATTATAATTTCAAATTTAGTGGTTAATTTATCATATCTTAAATGCATAAAACACTACCTGTTGAAAACATTATATGTTGCAAGGCCAGAAGAAGGTCTCAGAAATATGCCATTAATATGAATATTTCGAATACACCCAACAAAGTCATGTGTTTTTATATGACTCGGATGTTGCAAAATTACTTCCAGACTTCTCAGTCCACCAAATGTCATATTTGTGTTTCCAACATCAAGAGTCCTAAGAGATGCAAAGATGAAAAGAAATTATTTACTTGGGTTAAGGTTGTTCAGATAAGGCTGAAAATGACAAAAATTGTCATCTGTAAGAGTTCATTTATGGGTACCTTTCTGAGATAGTGCCATCAAATTCTGAAAAACAAAATCCATTGTTAACAACATCTGTACAGTTGTCCACAAGCAAAGTCCCCATCTGTTAAAAATATGCAGATCCACATGAATATTTTTAATCAACTTATGACTGGTCAACATTGTGTAGATGGTTGTAGCTCACATTGCCAATCCTTCTCACAGTAACATTGTGAAAATGTCCATCTGCAACTTGCTTATGTGTCTGCAACTTTACAGGTCCGGAGCCAAGGTCATAAGAGAGTTGTATTCTGCTGTCAAGTATCTCCAGTGCAAAAAATTCCCTGCTGGATAATGTTCCTGAATTGTACAGAAGTAGGGAGTCCCTCTGCACTGTTGCAAACTCAAAATAAATTAAATTAGTCCTGCGATCCAGTGGGGGAAACTCCACAAAGGACATTTCTTCAAAGCCATAACTGAGTTCCTCACAACGGACACCACTGACTCCTGAAAAGAAAATAATTTGCAGTAACTTGATCTTAAAATCAACATACTTAGTAATTTGATGAAGTTATTTAATGTTTTAAAAAACAGATATTTTGGTGCTAAGGTACAATAATACTAAGAACTATTTTTAGAATGCCTAAAATATCTTTGTAGACCTAGATTACATAGTGATCAGATTGTGTTTAACAGTGTAAAATATGTAATACAGCAATGCAGAATCATTATTTTTGCTCATACAAATGACAGTGTTCTTGACACTTGGTGGTATCATAAAACACATATTCTTCTATGGAAAAAAACATATGTATGAGAATACTACTAAAATAATCTATTTTTTGTTACATCTGCAAATGCATATATTTAAAGCACATTTAGTAACATTTATTGTTATCAAGATTGTATATGTTGTTTGATGATCAATGAATGAAGGAAGCAAAAAACAAGACATGCTTCTCTTCTAATAATGAAGTAAAGGCTTAAAACCCATTGGTCATTGTAAAAATAGATCAAAGGTTTGTTTATCTGAACGGAATTAAGCTTTCAACTTACAAAAGATTAAATAACAGTCTCCTCATTTTGCTTCATGTGCCTTTATGTTTGTTCTTACCAAAGGGACAGATACAGAGGAATCCTGTTTGTAGGTTAATGCAGCTTCCCTGAAAACATGGCGTAGATCTGCAGTGATCTTTGAGCTGCTCACACCTTTCTCCTGCAGATATAGGTAAACATACTTTTTGCAAGGATTCTGGTTAAGGTTAGTACAATGAAACACATTTAAGCTTGTTTTTGGGATCAATTCTACCTTCAAATCCAGGTGCACACTGGCAGTGGTATCCCTCCTGTGACTGAATACATGTCCCACCATTTTGGCATTTCACCTTAAGGCACTCGTCCACATCAGCCGAGCAGACTGAGCCAGAGAAGCCACTCTGACAGTGACAGCGGAAACTTCCTGCAGTGTTATCACATGTGCTGTTGTTCTGACAAGGATTCGCCTCACATTCATCAATGTCATCTTCACAGAGTGAACCACTGAACCCGACCGAACAGGTACAATTAAAAATCTCTTTCTGCGGCGATACAAAGATGACAGCCATGCTTTCCAGGACAGAAACCTCCTGGCTGATGTAAATGTTTTTGTTGCATGTGGCCCCATTCTGACAGGGGCTCATGAGGCATGGATCACTGGTGATGTGAGAAATTGTCATATTGCTTTGGGACTCCAGTAACTTCTTATGTCCAGCAGATATACTACTTGCTACCTCTCTGCTTAGATATTGCCCATTGTAGTTTTTCACTGCAGCAAGTAGTAGTATCTCCATGCCAATATGTTTGATTCCAAAAACATGAGTCTTTGAGGCCTGCAGGTTGAACAGACTATCCAAGGCTTTCACAAACCGCAAATACCTATTAGTTAGGAAGTTTTCCATTGAATGTGAAGCCACGTAGAAAAAAATACAACTGTCCACAGATGCATTTGTAAAACCTTTGTAGTTCACATAGATACTGTTATTTACTGGAAAATGAACTTGATCTGTAGCTTCAACTGTGACATTGAATGTGGCCTCACCCTGAAAAGGGGATGACCACAGCTCACATGTACCATTGGGTATCACGAACATGTTAATCGGGCCACTTCTAATGGAACAGAGGAATGCATCAGACTCATCATGATCCTCAGGATGCACATTGCCAATCATGCCACCATTAAAAGAACTGCCAAAATATTTCACCTCAATAAAGATGTTTCGTGATAATGGGGGGTTATCGTTTTCATCTTCCACCCTAATGTGGAGTGTTGTTGTTGAAGACAGTGGTAGAGGAAATCCTGCATCTTTTACCACCACCAGTAATCGATATTCAGAGACATTCTCACGATCAACAACACGTCTGGTGAGTAAAACTCCATCTGGAGTGAGAAAAAAAGCACTTTCTGCTGACAAATTTGATAGCCAAAAAGTAAAAGGACCTTGATTTGGAGGTAAATCAAAATCAAATGCATTTAATCTAGTAACTATGGTTCCTTCAGGTTGATTTTCCTTCACTTGAATCTTGTTTGTCACAAGTTGGGGGGCGTTGTCATTAATATCAACTATATTCACAATGACATTTGTTGTCCCAGTGGCTGGGGGAGAACCATGATCAGTGGCTGTGACAGTGAGATTATAAACTGGCCAGCGTTCTCTGTCAAGATCAGAGTTTACTAGCACAATGCCATTAAGTGGATCAATGGAGAAAGAAGAGTTTGTGTTTCCGTCTACAATCCTAAAGATGAATCGATTCCAATCCAGCACAGAGTCCTGGTCCAAAGCACTTACAGTTAACACAGATGTCCCAGTTGGGGTGTCTTCTTTAACATCTGCCTCGTACCAGGTGGAGGTGAACAAGGGTGCGTCATTAGTCTCAATCACATTAATATTGACCAACGCCTCAGCTATGTCTGTTCCATGAATAACACCAGAGTTTTTTGCCAAGACTTTCAAAATTACTTTACTGTTTCCTTGATCCCTCAAACTATGACTTGTGTATATCTCTCCAGAAAGTAGGCCAATGTCAAAGCCAAAATTTTTGCCATGACCAAACGTTAGATAAAACACCTCACCTTCAGGACCACTGTCGTTATCAGTGGCCATCACTTTCCCTATTGATGTTCCAACAGGAACATTTTTGTATACTGAAAAGCTAAAACTTTCTTTTGTGAAGGTCGGGCTAAATTCATTGACGTCCAGGATGTGGATGATAACATGAGCTAAACTAAACAAGTTGTGTCTGGCAGTGTTTGAAGCTTTGATTGTTAAATCAAACATCTGCTCTTGCTCGTAATCAAAGACATCCAAAGTAGTGATACTCCCATTTCTTGAATCGATTGCAAATTTATCCAAACTGCCAGCAATAAAAGAGTAGGATATTTGTGCATTTATTCCTGAGTCCATATCAGTGGCCTTTACATCTAGAACCTTTGTTCTGACTTTTGAATTTTCAGGCACTGTTGTGGTATACTCTGACAATGAAAATACAGGCGGATTGTCATTTACATCCATAACAATCAGAGTTACATTCAACCAGGCAGATTTAGCTATCCATCCACCATCTGTTGCTTTGATTTGCAGATTATATCTGGTTTCTTTTTCAAAGTCAAGCTCTCTGGTAAGTGTTAGCAGCCCAGAGAATTCTCCAACAGAGACCGGAAAATATTGATTTTCAGGACTAATGCGGTATTTGATTACACCATTGGGACCGTAATCCCCATCTTCTGCTTGAATTTTTCCAGCCACTGATCCAACAGGCAAGTCTTCAGGGACAGAGAACGTGACTTCTGGTTCACTGAACCTGGGAGAAAAGTGATTTTTTCCAGTAATTTCAAAGGTGATTTCAGTCTGAGAGGTCAAAGGAGGAAAGCCCTGATCTTTGGCCACGACTAATAAAGTAAGTGACTCATTTTCACTTTCTTCTAAAGTTTGACTTAAAAATAATTTTCCATTGTCAGCTTTAATCCAGAAGAAATCAGAAGCATTACCTCCACTGACGTCATACTCAATATAATCACTGCTATTGATGTCTAGATCTGTTGCAGTAAACTTGGCCACTTCAGTTCCCACCAACAGGTCATGTGGAACAGCAACCAGTGCTGGAGAAGGTAAAAACTTTGGAGGGTGAAGGTTCAATTGTTCTAATCTCACTGTAACAGTAGTGTTACTGTGTAGAGGAATGCTGCCACAGTCAAATGCAACAATTGTGAAGTTGTAGATTTCAAAAGTAGAATTATGTAAAAGGAGTGGCTGCTTTGAAAACACCTCTCCAGAAGAAGCTTCTACCCAAAATAATTCATTTGGAGGTTCAACAATATAGACAATCTCACTGTTTTGTCCAATATCTGTGTCTGTTCCAAAGACTTGCAAAACAAAAATCTCTGAATGTTTTGTTTCTGGGATAGCAACTGAATACAAATCACTAGAAAATACTGGTCGGTTATCATTAAAATCTAAAACAAAGATACTGACATCAGTGCTAACACTCCATGCTGAATCATTGGCATTTACTTTCAAGACATAACGGTCTTGTGCCTCCCTGTCCAGAGACCTTATAACAAAGATGCAGCCAGTGGTGGATTCGATGTCAAAAGGGAGATCCTGATTTTGGTCAGGTATGTAATAATTAATTACTGCATTAGAATCAGCGTCATCATCAGTTGAGGTTATCTGCAGAACTGTGTGCCCTATAGGAGCATTTTCAGAGACCTCTGCAAGATGTATCTGAGAGAATCGAGGTGCATTATCATTCCTGTCCAAAACAGAAATGATTACCGTTGCTTGGTCTTTATGAAGGGGGTTTTCAGGTTCTGCAACCTCAACTGTTAAATTAAAAAAGGGAATGCTTTCTCGATCTAAACTTACAGTGGTGCTTACCAAACCGTTTTCAGGGTCAAGTGTAAAAAACTCATCATTATTTCCTTCTGTTATGTTGTACCATACTGTGCTGTAACTGGGAGAATCTGCATCGAGAGCAAGAACATCACAAACTCCAGATGGTGGGGAATTTTCATAAACCTCACACCTGTATTCAGCCTGGGTAAACTGGGGAAAATTATCATTTACATCAGTGATGTTTATGTGAATTTCTAAAAATGATGAAAATGGAGGCGAACCAGAGTCTCTGGCTTCTATCAACAAAGAAAATTCCTTTTTGCTTTCATAATCCAGTGGGTTCTCAACTGTCAGTGCTCCACCTAATTGGTCTAGATGAAACATCTCTTCAAAGTTTCCAGAAGCAAGATAAAAAGAGACAGCGTCAGCTCTGATGCTTGCTGCAGAAATAACAGCTACTACTGTTCCCACTGGCTCGTCCTCAAAGAGAGAATAACTCAGAACATCCACATTCATCTCTGGGAAGTCAGAAATGTTGTGAAACCTGATACTGATAGTAGTGATGTCAAATTTTGGGTTTTCTCCAGCGTCTTCTACATACACGTTGATGACAATATCATCCATGCTCTGCAGTAAGCTTGAAGTGAATACTGTGCCGCTATTCGGATCAATCGAAAACAGGTCTGAACTTTGTCCATATAGAGAGTAATGCAGCTCTGCATTCATGTCAGTGTCTCCATCGATTGCTTTCACTGCACAAACAACTGAGCCTGTGGAAAAATAACAACAAAATATGTAAATTTTGCTCTCAGTCTCAACAGTGTCACCTTCACTGTCACAAGGAAGCAAAGCATCTCACCTGGAGGAAACTCTGTGGGCACATAAGCCACAAAGGGACTGTCCAGAAACTGAGGCCAGTGATCATTGATATCACCAACCAGGACAGTAACAAGTACAGAGCTTGACAGCGGCTGTGTGGGATGCATATCTGTGCCAATCACTGTCAGGGTGTAAAAGGCTACAGTCTCCCTGTCCAAGAAATCAGTGGTAAGCAGTTCTCCGAGCGTTTCCTCAATAGCAAATGGCGCATCGTGGTTTTCCATGAAATACCTAATTTAAAGAAAATGTGAAACATTTTTAGTATACAATAACATCCAAAACAGTTATGCTGTTAAACTTTTTCCACATTTTGTCAAGTTACAGCTCCAAACTTCATTGTATTTTATTAGGTTTTTATGTGACAGATCATTGAAAGGTGGAGAGAAAATGATCGATGGTTTTTATTTTTTTCACAAATAAAAATTATGCATGGCGCCGCGTAAGTATGTATTCGGCTCATTTGATTCAATACATTGTAGATCCACTTTAAAGTCTTGCAATAGATCTCAGTTGGAATTAGATCAGAACATTTAATAAGCCATCCTAACACATGATACTTAGATCAAAACCAGTCCATTATAGCTCATTATTTTTTATGGGAGAACAAATTATACATATGGTCAATGGAGCTTTTTTGTTTTGCTATTTAGAAACCATTGAAGGCAATTGATTACACTGGATTTTATTAAGCAGTATCAGAGTAAAGAGGGGTAAATATAAATGCAAACCAATTCATTTTTTCAAAATAATCTAAAAACAGATATTGTTTTTCCTCCACCTCACATCTATGCAACTAGTTTGTGTTGGTCTACCACATAAAATCTTTTTTGGATGTGACTCTTCACCTTACTTCACCACTCATGCCCTCATCAGCGTCAAACGCAGATATCATTGCAAACACTGTGCCTATTGGACTGTCCTCAGACACTATTGTGTTGTAGACTTCCTCTGAAAACTCAGGATGGTTATCATTGACGTCATCCACAGTGATAAGGATAGTCAAAGTGCCAGTTAGTGGTGGAAAACCTTCAAATTTACAAAGTGACATTCATTAAGTTAAACTTGTGTGAAAAATGTCGGTTAGGGTGTTATTTATATATTGAATCTAATTTATGTTGATCTTGAATATTAATTACCTGAATCAACAGCTGTTATGATGACAGTATAAAATGGTACTCTTTCCTTGTCCAAGCTGTGTAAAATCTTGAACACACCATTGGGAGTCACAGAGAAAAGATCATCACTGTTTTCTTTTTGCATGAAATAAATAAGCTGACTGTTGATCCCGAAGTCTTCATCCAAAGCTGAAACCTGGTCAAAAAAGGATTGAGAACATTAATAAAAGTAAAAAAATCTGTTGACTAGGCATGAGCCAGTTATCTGTATCTGGGTATCCATCCTATTCCCGGCAGTGGCCCTGAAGGTCTGATTATCTCGGCCCATGCCTAGAGATGATTGCACAAAGTATGAACCAAGAGGTCCAGTAGCACCTGGTGTGTTAGCTGCGATGGATCCTTTTCATTTTCTTTGACATGAATGATCAGGAGTTCTGGAGAGAACTGGGGTGTAAAGTCATTAACATCCAACACTGTAATGCTGATAGTAACAGTCGTAGATCTGGGTATATCCCCTTGATCAGCGGCAGTTAAAATCAAGCTGTGGTTTGAGTCCCTTTCTCTATCAAGTTGATCCCGGAGTGACAGCATGCCTCGAACTGCGTCAACCACGAAAGGACCAGCTGGTGTCAGGCTGTACCGGACTTGCCCATTTGATCCAATATCTTGATCCTGAGCTACAAAATGAAACAGGCTTGTCCCTCTCTGAACATCTTCTTTGATAAACAAACTGTAGTTGCTGTGTGAGAACACAGGGTCATTATCATTTACATCCTCAACATGCACTGTGAAATTCATTGTAGTAGCTATTCGGGGTGAACCCATATCAGTGGCTGTTACTATAATGTTGAGAGTGTCTGCCTTTTCTCTGTCTAATATCTCCTCCAGGAACACCTCTCCAGTTGTGTTGTCAATGCCGAATGTCCCACCAGAAGAGTTGATTAAATAATACAAAATCTTTGCATTGGATCCTGCGTCTTCATCCTCAGCATGTAGAGTCATAACAACAGAATGCAATGCAGAGTCCTCTGGTATACCAGCATGTTGGACAGAAACAAAAAATGGAGCGTTGTCGTTAATATCTTCCACTTCCACAACTACACGAGCAGTGCTGGTGAGCTGTGAAGATGCTGGCTGTGCACAATCCTTTGCTGTCACAGTCAAGTTATAGGAAGATTGGCTCTCTCTGTCCAACTCTTTCTTCAGGCATAAACTACCTGTTGAGTGTATAAAGAACATGCCCACTTCATCACCGCTGACAACTGCCAGTTCCACTTCTCCATTTTCACCTAAAATCAAGATGACAAAAACAGATTCATCTCAATTTCTTTCTATTATATCAAAGTTTTCATCACATAGATTGTATTAAATTTCATAAAACAGCAGTTCTGCTTTTTAACTATAATGCACAAATTACAGCCAGAAAATGTAGGCTGCAAATGACTGATTCCCAAAATGTGTTTTCTCTCTGTGATCAAGAATTTACAATAAAGAAAAAGGTTCTGTTTGGGTTTTAACATAAACTTGGGAAAGTTCTTGTACTATAAATAACAGTAAAAATCTGGTATGTTTGGCCTTAAAGCAACTTAAAATGGTTGAGTCTTCAGACAGCTTTCTTTAAATCCAGGACAGATGAAATGGAGGTTTATTGATTTACTAATCTGTGAAGGTTTTAGCTGAGCATGAATTCTGCAAGTTTTCAGTGCCAAAATATGCCTCAACTAAAATGCTGGTATAATATCAAAGATTCTATTTTTCTGTTTAATGTCTTTGTTACCAATTCTTAAGATAGCCAGATAACATTGCTTTATGTGATCAGGGAGATTAGAAGCAATCGGTACGTCTTTTCTTAATCTGCAGGTACTTTGCACACAGTCATGAGGCTTCTATTTATTTATTTATTTTTTTGTTTGTTCGTTTCATTTGCATTTGCTGGAGATTTTTTAACTCTTACCATCATCTTTATCTGACACATTCAGTGACAGGAAGCAAGTTCTGATATGTGTGTCTTCCAGCAGTGATGCAGCAAAGTTGTTCTGACTGAAAACAGGAGGGTTGTCATTGACATCCAGCACATTAAAGTAGACTCTGACACTGGATACTTGCGAGTGCCCCTGCTGCACCTCTACAGTGAGAATGTAAAACCTTTGTGCTTCAAAGTCCAGGCTGCGGGATAATAAGAACTCCCCTGATACAGGGTTGAGGAGAAACATGTTCTCCCCATCGTCCTCTTGAACTGTGTATGTGATAGGCGTGGGACTGTCCATCTGTGCTGCCACCTTTCCCACAACTGTTCCTGTCAACACAGTGAGCCAGAGGTAATTGTTCTTTGATCTGATAACAGTTTAGTGAAAAGACAACATCTGGTTAATTACTGGGGGGAAAATTAATTAGTGCTGCGAATTGAAGATAAAATAAGAAAAAAAAACAAAAATAACAAGAAGATACTTGGAAAATTTTATGAGATAATCAAATTAACTGTTGTAAACAAACAAGGGTGTTTGCTAACAGAAGAAGAGATGATGAACCTGGCACGGTGTCTTCCTTTACTTGAAATGAATAAACAGTTTGTGAGAAAGCCATCTGTGTTTGCCATCTGCTATGAGCCAGTGAGCTGACTGCCCCATGCTTCAGCTGTGCATCAACAGATGTATTATACCAGGAGGGAGGCTTGTGTTGCTCGTCAACAATACCAGAAAATTTGCTTTCAGTCCTCAGAATCCCTGGATTTTTTTCTTGAGAGATTACCATATTAAACACCTGTGTGATTACAAGATAAAAAAATAAACAATTTTTGATGTATTTTCCAGTCCTCACACACAAATATAGCATGCTACTATAGTGCAGTAGTTTGGAGACCACTACTGCAATTCAAGCTGCGATATCAATTAATCCTTTTAAACAGAAGCCATTATTAGAATATATTAACTAGATGACCAACTTACCATAAGAAGCAGTAATAAAAGCATGACTTTTCTTAGGTGTCTGGTAGTTTCCATTATAAAGTTTATCTCTTAAGTACCCATTTCTTTGATGTGATTACAAACTCAGCCTGGAGGGGAAAATCTTGTTCAAAGCAAAACGAATGTGGCATAAAAAGATAAGGTCCTGTAAGCTTACTCCATATAATTTCTCCAAATGGAAAAGCTTGTGTCCATAGGGATTGCTCAGTCTCCTCAGTTCGTAATCCTGATTGTTGTGAGTCATCAACTTTGCTTTTCCAAATCCTATAATTGCCAAAACAAAAACAATGATATATAAAAACCTACTTGTGAATAGAGCTCAAATAGCATATTGCAAAGCTGTATAAAACCCAACATTTTCCTTATAAAATGTACTCAAACACTGAAAAGTAAAAGAAGCAAAAATGGCTTATCCTACCATGTATTTTACTCCAACAGTTTTGTATTCTCCATAGAGTTTTGTTGCTGAGATTACTTTGTGCAAAGGGAACAGCAGCATGTTTCTCAGTGGATTTGGGCTGCTTCTTGGACAGGATTGGTTCAGACACAGCAAGGCTTTCATTCACAGAGTAAAATGAGAGAAAGTTGAGGGGGCGGGGGCAGCTCCACTCGGAATAATAGGTTTTAGAATAGCGCTGACATTAAAGTGTACAGTATAGCAGAAATTCAGAAATTTGATTAATTCAGGATTAGTATTTTTAGGACTGTGGAAAAAAGGACAATGATCCCATTACCTTACTTGCAAACACTTCTGAGAAAAGCTGACTTTCTTACAGTGCTGCTGAGAGGAGTCCAATAAACAGACATCTGAATCCCTTCTAAGTGATTGTGGTCACTGTGACTGCAGGATTTTTCTCTCCAGTTACTCCAAGTGGGAACCTAAAACCAGGTCATTACTTTAACACTAAAGGGAGGGAGAAACACAAAACACAGGAAACACTATCCTCACTTCTTTTTTTAGCCTTTGAGCAGACAGAATTAGATACACTTTGTTTAACTTTAAAATGTCACGGTTGCACTGTTATAAAGCGTCTTTCTGTGTGGAATTGTAGGTTGCTGCAACAAGAGCAAATAAACTTTGTTCTTCAAGGGGACATGATGTTTGCTTGTGTTTAGTTACTTACTTATTAATCAAGTCACAATTTTTTACTGGAGAGTAGTTTTGCTTTTTCAAAAATCCAAAAGCAAAATTTCATTGTATGACTGTTATGGTGTGGGACTGTGGGCTTTTTTGTAAAGATTTGTACAAAGCAGTCTAAGCTCCAAACTAGTGAGTCCCATTAAACATTATGCCTGGTTCTCTATTATTAATCCCCAGTTGAACACTTACTGGTTGCACAAACTTGGCAGACGGGGCAACTTCATTGCAGCACCACCTTCTGGACAAAGGATTTCAGAACATTTAAAAAAATAAAATAAATCCATAGGATGTAAGTTGGAGCATTTGGTAGCACTGCTGCTTTGCAGCAAGAAAGCTTCAAATCTGGCCTTCCCATGTTCTCTCTGTGCGTGTATGGGTCCCCTCTGGGTACCTGTCCAGGGTGAACCCTGCCTCTGGCCTAATGACCGCTGGAGAAGGGCAGCAGCTCTCCCTGCCACCCTGCTAGGTTAAGCGGGTGTAGAAGTTGGATGGACGGAAACAAATCCAGGACAAGGAGGTTGTGTTGCTGTAACTTCATGGCTCTAATTCACTTTTATAAATAGCATGGGTGCTGAGCGTTATGTAAAATATTAAAGGTATTGCTACTAGATGCTACATTTAATTTACCTCTGAAGTCAACATAAGATACAAAATATGCATGTGTGAGATTTGATTTGTCTGTTTAGCCTGTACCATCTTACAGGGAAACAATAAGTCAGACTCGTATTATTCAAAATGTTCAATGGACACTTTTCCTCTTAAGCAAACAAAATTAGATGCAACAAATCACATTCCTGTTCCACTGTTAGAAACCAGAGGGAGTTGTGATCTTTAATGAAAACTAATTACGTATGTATCTAGGTTTTATGCTTTCGAACAGTATAGCAACATGTTCACTAAAGAAGGTGGCACTAAAGATTTTAGTGCAAAAAATAAAATACAACCACAACTGTGACTATTTAAGCAAAAAGAAGCCATGGGATTGTAATGTCCAGGTTCTGACATTCTTTCACAAAATCCAACATTTAAGGACATTTTCATTTTTACTTATTGGTAAAAGTGATACACATTTAAATTACAATTTTGGAGCAATCAAGCAATGCCAATGGATGACAATGTTTGATTTTGGGTTGTTTTTTTATGTGATAAACTCCAAGTAAAAAATCCTGTTGCTATGCCGTTCTTAAAATGTTTCAAGATGGCGATCTTTAAAAATATCCAGTAACCGAGATGCTGCCTTTTATAAAGTTTGACAATAATAATTTAAAATATTTTTTAAACAATACAATTAATATATGCTGCCACCTCAAATTGTTTAAGTATTTAAGTTTTTACAACCCCCCTCCCCATTTGGATGTTTCCAAGCATTAAAATAAAATACCCAAAATGCAGAATGAGGCCATAAAATTGATTCTTCATGTTGGGTGTTTTGTAGTTTTTAAGGAACAGAAATAAACATCTTAAAAAAGAAACTTTTATTGAGGACATTCTTTAATGTCGACAGCTGCATTTGATATTAGAGTGGTATTCAAAAGGACAATAAAAAGACACTGGGACAGCACATAAAAAAATAATTTTAAAAATAAAAAAAAGATACACTACCAACTCATCAATCTCATTTTTGAGTTGTAACACCTAAAGACTACTTACTGTCATAGTGATGTGTAGTCCTTCTAAATAGTTACATAATATGGCAGGAATACCGAACTACCACTAGAAAATTTTCAAACTTAGGATATGTAGTGTTAACTTTACAAAAAAAAGAGATTAACACTGTACATCATAAAAACATTAAATATACACATGATCTTGTTCAATCTGACATGATTCAAGATGGTGAACTGAGTACATTAGGATTACATGGCATAAACAAAAACTTCCGGTTCCATCCTTATGAGATTTACTCATCATCGTCTTCTTCTTCCTCTTCCTCCTCCTCGTCTCCCTCCTCTTCATCATCCTCCTCATCGTCATTGGCTGCAGCAGCTGGTGCTGAATCCACTCTGCCCTTTGTGCGGTATGCCACAATATCCTGTGGAGAGCAGGACAAATATCTTTTTAATCACAATAATTTTCTGTATCAATAATAAAATAATCTCTAAACTGTATTTAAAGGAAATAGCATGGCCATCAGATCTGAATCAGACTCACTTTAATTACAGCACAGTTACCACTCACCTTGTCATATTTCTCCTTCAGCTTGGCAGCCTTTTTTTCGTACGGCTGCTTTTCTTCTCCAGACAAGCTGTTCCACATCTCTCCGAGCTTTTTGGCCGTGTCTCCAATGGAGAGTCCAGGATTCTCACCTTTAACCTTGGGGCGAAAGTCGGCGCAGAAGAGAAAGAACGCAGACCTACAGGGTGTGGGATTCGTTATTAATATAAAAGCTACAGGCAGACAAACAACTTGTGAAATATATCAGGAAATCGAGACACTGATTTTATTTCAGGGTACATACGGTGGTCTCTTTGGGGCATTTGGGTCCTTGAATCGCTTCTTTTTCTGGCCCTTAGGGGGCACGTAGTTCTTCATTTCCCTCTCATAACGCAGCTTGTCCTGTTTGGCCATGTCTTCAAACTTTCCCTTTTCCTTTGGTGACATTGTCTTTAAGACAAAAAAAAATTATAAAGCATAAACATAAAAACACATTTACAATATAGAACACCATACAAGAAATACCTTTAGAACATAAAGCTTATTTCTCATTGCTAGATTTTTATCAAAGATGTACCAAGAACTGGACTGTTGACCAGAATTGGATGATTTTATTCTTTGCCAGCCCTAATCAGGCTGTCAGAAAGTAAATATTTGACTTTTTTTACATTTAACTGATCAAACCACACGTTACCATGCTCCATTATCAGCAACACTCTTCTGCATGCAAGTTGTTCTTGATGTAGAAAGGCTTGGTAGTTTCAGTATTGGTAAGATGTTTAAACACAAAAGCAAAAACAGCTGAAGAAAGAAACTTTTCTAAAAAAAACTTTTGTTTTTCTTGTTTCTTTAGGCTTTTTTACAGCAACAAGTCAGAGGCCGCTCCAGACTGCTTAAAGGGAGTTAAAGCTAAAACTTCAGCATATGTATGTATGCTGCATTGATTTACATTGATATCTTAATTTAAATATTAAGGACACGCTGTCCAAAAGATGTTCTTTCTGTACAGCTTTACAACTTGGGAGTTTTTGATATAAAATATTATTTTGTATTTATTTCTTAGACATTTTATCAAGATATATACATGTACGTATATTTTTTTTCTATCTAGAATGTGGAGGTGAAAAATATTCTAATTTCAAAAATTGTTTCAGAAATCAGAAATGGCAGATTAAAGCTTTACAAAAAATGATCGATTTAGAAATCATCCACAATATTTACCTTCCACCGTTCAGAGCATTTCTTGGAAAACTCTGAGAAGTTGACAGTAGCATCAGGATGCTTCTTTTTATGCTCCTCTCGGCAGGTTTGCACAAAGTAGGCATATGAGGACATTTTGCCCCGGGGCTTCTTGGGATCCTTCACCATCTTGTCTTACTAAAGAACAAAAAAAAAACGACATAAAAAATAGTCATCTAAGTGGAGTCATAAAACAGCAGTGATATGCAAATTTCTCTTTGCTGAACTGTCTCCCTCCTGCTTTGTCAGTCCCATCTATTGTTTAAACAGGGAGGATATGAGGAGGAGGGGGGCTTCTGGAGTGACTGATGATCCATTGTATAAAGGGCCAACATTAAATTTATGTAAACTACAAAATGCGTCTCATTACTGTAGCTTTAGCTATCCACAGCGCTATAGTGATAACTATGTGAAATCAGACAGCTGCTATATTTCATATGAAGCATCTTGATGACAGCGCTCCTGTGAGCCGGCTTCAGCTTGTAAATGAATATATTAGCAATGGCCTCCGCCTCCTTTGATTTTCCGCTAGCCGTTAGCCATTATGGCTCCGCTCTTGCTTTGTGTCCTTTTGCTTTTAGCATTAGCTTAGAGCTAAGCTAGGCAAAGACTGCTCATTTTAAGAGGCAGTCATTAAAATGACTGATTAGACTTATTAAAAGGGCAAGACGTTCTTTTTTCACAGACATTTTGGTTTTCCTCCTCATTATAAGTAGCAGTTGTGCTCACTCTAGTATTTTGTTTTTAATATTTGTATTAAAGTTTTGTTTTATGTAGGCATGATGTCGGAAAAAGATGCTCCGCCCGTCTCATCGCAGGCGGGCTGCCTCAGCACCACTCAGCGCTACCCGACCAGCAACTAGCATTAGCTTCAAACATACCAGCACAGCCTCAATAAGCAGCTGCCGTTATCAGGCTAGCACAGTGGGCTAGCGTTCAGGGGAGCCATCCTCTCTGTCAGCTGCTCACACATGAGGTGACGTTGCTAACGCAGAATAAGTAGCTTTTAAATCAATCACTGGATAAGTTATCCTTTGTCTCCTTAGTAGCAGCTAATGGCAGCCTAGGGCGTCAACGTAGTGAAATGAGCATCATAAACCAGCTTCATAAAGGGTAAGCATCCCATCCAGCTCAGCTTTATACTCAAACATACAATGCAAAACACAGAACACCCCAGAGTTTCTCTCATAAGTGCTACACAGGATAATACTGAGGAATGCTTACCCCTTTCGCTAGTTGTATCTCTCAAACAATGGGACAAGTAGCACCGTGAGTGCGCGGTCTTTTGCCTACGAGGATTCCTTGTTTATCCGGTGAATTCGGCTCCGGCTGTCGGACATTGGCTGCCGCCAACTTCTTGGATATCTTATTGGACACTCTCTGCCCGAGCCTGGTTTGTTGTGCGGTTGGCTGCCCAAAACACGACGGAACGGTGGCGCTAAACTTAAAGTTTGAAAACCAAAGCCCCCAAGTATGAGGATACAAAAATAATACAAAAGTCCACAACAAAGGCGTTCGTTGTTAAATACTTGTTTGTTGTTGTTGCATTCGCAACGGGAAGTGCAAGGTTACTGAAATAAGAGATTGCATAAAAATAACATACACAAATGAAAATTACTACTACTAAAAACAAAAAAATAAATAAAAGCATAAAAAAATAATAATTCTAAACCTAATTAGGTTCAGAATCATATATATA